>CAIGQW010054506.1:5692343-5711592 GCA_903798125.1 Danio choprae
GTGCTTTCTGTAATCGCTATTTTTCTACATAATGGGTAACTCCGCTCTAATAAAACTTCTATGGTGCACCCTATGTGTCAAGTGCCCTCTTTGATATCAATAACTTCAAAGTCTCTTAGCATGCAAGCAAAGTCTGAGTAGTCTTTGCACTTTTTATTGATCAGATTATGGACATCATGAAATTAAAACTGACAGAAAAGTATGCATTGGCTTTTTAGAAAAGTTATATAAACAGTTGAAGTCAGAATTATTAGCGCTGCTGAATTATACATATACATATTAGTACATATTAGTATATACATAATAGTTTTAATAACTAACTAACTAACTTCTGATAACTGATTTATTTTATCTTTGCAATGGTGACAGTACATAATATTTTACTAGATATTTTTCAAGACACTAGTATTCAGCTTAAAGTGCAATTTAAAGGCTTAACCAGGTTAACTAGGCAAGTTGGGGTAATTCAAAAAGTCATTGTGTTCTGTAGACAATCAAAAAAATATATAATAACAAATTAAACTAATAATATTGACATAAAAAATTAAAAACTGCTTTTTTTGTAGCCAAAATAAAACAAATAAAACTTTTTTCCTGAATAAAAAAATATTATAGGAAATACTGTGAAAAAAATCCTTGCTCTGTTAAACATCAAAAATAATAAAATAAAATAAAATAAAAAATAAAAATAAAAATAAAAATCACAGGAGAACTAATAATTATGACTTCAACAGCACATATTTTTTTACATGTATTAAATTATTAAAATCAAACAACGTAAAGCTAATTAAGGCTGAATAGGTGGGGAAAATAAATGTGAAAAATAAATCCACAAAAATAGCGCTCTGCAAATTCAATTTGTGATTATTTTACATGTTAATGAATTATTGGCATATTTGTGCAATCTTATTGACAGGTATTTATCAAAACACCCCACTTGTTAATCTTGGAGTAAAACTTCATGCTTACTATATTATAAAAAATCTGTTTCTGTATGTACTTCACACTATATTAATCTGGAATTACAACCACACATTTTCATGCAAATTCCAAATGTCATGCTTACTCATGAGTTTTATAATCTTTTAATCTTAAATTATTTTTTCAAAATATTTTAAATGTCAGAATATAGTTGTCTATACTGATAAATTCTAATAAACAACTCAATTCAACTCAAACCCATTATTTTGACAGAATACAAGCTAAATCGCAGGGCAGAAGTCAAAATGTCCCTTATGTAAGACATCAAAACAGGAAAGGATTTGATCTACCAGCCTGCAATGGCCGGTATGATTCTTTATGTGGTCAGAACACACAAAAAAACAGCAGCAGCAGTTCAAGAGAGGGTGCTTAGGTAATGAGACAGGAATGTGAATGTATGGTCACTGTCTTTTGACCTGTTAAACCGGCTGTATGATGGCATAAACCCACAGGAATGCCTGACAATGTTTATTGTCTAACCTTCTTTTTATAACCACAGGCTGAAGCTAAAATTTGACCTGTCACTGACAAACAGCAGAGAGACATTATTAAAATGACATTTTGGTGCACGCTTCGTTTTGCATGTGCTTATTACCCTAACTCTAGCTCCAAAACACATTTAGGCACTTAAAAATAATCCGTTTTTCTTTTGCAAGTGGTCTGCACAAACAAGTCTAAAAGAAAGTCATCCTCCAAACATCGCACTGACCAACGCAAATGCTTTGATTTAGTGGCTAATTTGTATTAAATTGTTCGATATCATTTATACATTTTAGTGTGATTTGCTCATACCCCAATGAGGGGTAGGGTTAGGGGTGGAGTTTGGGGATACGCCTTTTATAATAATAAAAAATAAATAATAAAAATTAAATCATATGGAGCGACACAGTGGCTCAGTGGTTAGCACTGTCGCCTCACAGCAAGTAGGTCGCTGGTTCGAGCCCCGGCTGGGTCAGTTGGCATTTCTGTGTGGAGTTTGCATGTTCTCCCTGTGTTTGCATGGGTTTCCTCTGGGTGCTCCAGTTTCCCCCATAGTCCAAAGACATGCGCTATAGGTAAATTGATTAAACTAAATTGGCCATAGATGATGGATGAGTGTGTATGGAGGTTTCCTAGTACTGGGTTGCAGCTGGAAGGGCATCCGCTGTGTAAAACATATGCTGGATAAGTTGGCAATTCATTCCACTGTGGCGACCCCTGATGAATAAAGGGACTAAGCCAAAGGAAAATGAATGAATGAAATCGCATGGATTTGTACAAATTAGCCACTTTTCTGACAATCCGTAAAATAGTTAAATTTCCTCATGAGATCGACACAGTGGCTGTAAGATTTCCATCTTTAATAAAAGTTGCTTATTTGGTCCAATATAAGCAATAAAGCTTTACTATTTCTGCAAATTAGAAGTGATATAATGCGGTGAAGGGCGGCATGGTGGCTCAGTGGTTGGCACTGTCGCCTCACACCAAGAAGTTTGGTTGTTCGAGTCCCGGCTGGGTCAGTTTATCAAAATAAACAATCTTATACAAATATATTTCAAAACACTTCTCATGGGTTTATCTCTGAGAGCAGGAGACATCATCAATCTGCTCATGTAAGAATGATCATTGCTTTGCAAATATGCAGCTCTAAAATCGATAAAAGCTGATAAAAGATAAGCGCCATTTCAATATTAGACAAAATAGGAACAGTGTAGCACTGGGCAGATCTCAACTTGCAGTTGTTATGAATCTACCAAATATAAGCTTGAACCAAAGTCAGTCAACACTATATAATTAACATTACTTAGTACTTATTTATGTGTTAGGGCAAAATTTATTGTTTCAGCATCGACATTCCAACGTGCACATTCACAAGTCACATCGCAGCATGTCTAAAGTCAAGTAGGGATTATTGTTGGCTAGGCATGGGATGATAACCGGTTTCAGTTTACCACATTTTGGATAAGTCAAGGTTTTAAATCTGCTAACATTTAAGCTAAGGTATATGTAAGGTTTTTTTTTTAAATGTTTTTTTTTTTATGTGTTGGAAATAAATCTGGGCCTCACAGTGGAGCAGTGGGTAGCACGATCGCCTCACAGCAAGAAGGTCGCTGATTCGAGCCTCGGCTGGGTCAGTTGGCATTTCTTTGTGGAGTTTGCATGTTCTCCCCGTGTTGGCGTGGGTTTCCTCCGGGTGCTCCGGTTTCCCCCACAAGTCCAAAGACATGCAGTACAGGTGAATTGGGTAAGCTAAAATTGTCCGTAGTGTATGTGTGTGAATGAGTGTGTGTGGATGTTTTCCAGTGATGGGTTGCAGCTGGAAGGGTATCCGCTGCGTAAAACATATGCTGGATAAGTTGGCGGTTCATTCCGCTGTGGCAACCCCAGATTAATAAAGGGACTAAGCTGAAATGAAAATGAATGAATGAATGAATTAAATAAATCTGTGTTTATGAAACCATTGAAGAGAGCAGAAGTCAATGATTTAATTAAATTATTCAGCCTGACATGTTTACTGTTCCAAAATATTACTAATGTTTTCTAAAATAAAATATATTGTGTTCAATAAGGGAAAAAATATGTTTTTTACTCAGACATTTGAAAAAAAAATAGTAGTAATCAGTATAAAAAGCAGTAATCACAATATTGTGAAACCGTGGTATTATTATCCAAGGTTATCATACCATCAGAAACATATACCGGCCCATGCCTATTGTTGACTAGGAGCCACGATTTGAAATGCATGTAATTTGTCAAATAATTACGAAGTATAACAATTGTGCAAGTTCAAATTGGTGGTGTTTTTATCTGTTTTTTTCTTCAGTTAAACATATGAAGTGGCTTTAAGGCATCCAGGCAAGAAAACAGGAACATCTGTAGTTTGATCAAAGATTAATTACATTTCATTAATATAGTAAAGACGGGAAGTGTCTTTTTAAATTAGATTTTTTTATTACTGTGTTCAACCGCCATTAAGACTTTCCAGATAAACATAAAGCATTTGTTTTTGTATCTTTTGTTTACTTTGTTAAATTTGATAATTTATGCAGATGCAATGCCCTACAAAAATCACCCCTGAAATAATGAATTCTTCACAAACAGTTAGTCAATCCATCTAGTGAAACATATTTCATATCGCAATATAAATCCCAGAAAAACTAAATATTGCAATTTTTTTACCTCAATATTGTGCAGCCCTATATGACAAATATATAAGTCGTCTGATCTCTTCTTGACCTAAAATAACCCGGCAGGTCAGGGTGTAGCTACTCATGTGGCAGGATGTCGTGAAGGAAACCACACGAGTAGAACAAAATGCCATGCTCACTTTAAAGTTACCATTTTAAGTTCACACAATGTCCAGGACTCTTATAAAATGCTGCCGGATGACCGAGCCACTTCAGTTCAAGGCATAGTTCACCCCTAAAACTGAAAAATCTTTCATCATTTACTTGCCCTTCACTTGTCACAAAGCAGTTTGTGTTTCTTTCTTGTTATTTTCTATCTTATAAAAGTTATTTCGGAAACCTGTAACCATTGACTTCCATAGTTTTTCTATTTCCTACTATGCAAGCCAGTTTTCTAACATTTTTCGAAATATCTTCTTTTGTGTTCAACAGAAATTGGAAACCCATTAAGGTTTCAAACAACTTCGGGATGAGTAAATAGTGAGTAAATTTTCATTTTTGGGTGAACTATCCCCTTTAGTACAGCTGGTGAGTTGAAGTTACACTTAATTTCAAAGTTTAACCTTTACTTACAAAACAAAACCGAGTAATATGATTTTATAATGTAAATAACTGTGAACTTGTCAAACTTTAAGCCGCAAGTTCCAACAATATAGGTTAATTTTTAAGTGGCCAAAATGATAAATATTGAACTCACCCCATCAACCAGTCCATGCTGCTGGCAGCTGATCCACGCCAGCTTTGCTTTGACTTTCACCGGCTGTCCAGCGCTATTTGATCTCTATGAAGTGGTGCCTATATGTGAAACAATTTTTCACATGGAGCTGCTCGTCATTAGGTTAAATGTTGGTTTTTAAAGAGCCACAGCAGCTGAAGATGTCAGCGCTGAGGTGTCGGAGCTGTGCTGACAGTGTTTTGGGTTTCGAGCCTTAATGTCAGTAAAGCGGGCAAGTGCTCTGAACATCTGATGCGTTCAGTCCCGCTCCTGCTTGAGTTCGGGAATCCGGAAGTAAACACGGTATGACTATGCACACAAAAAACTCTGTCTAGTTAGTAAGCTTACTTGATTTTGAAACACAATCGATTCCCCCCGCCATCGCTTCCGTGCCTGTCATTGTTTAACGCGGCAGTTAGAAATAAACCCAAATTGGGGAGTAAAATTAAATCTAAATTTAATTGGTCATTCTTGCTTGCATTATGCCACTCAATGGAAAGTCTAATCAGTTTTATATTTTAATAAAAAATTTCAACCCTGCTGAACAACATACCAGAAGTTGTAATTGCTTGGTGGAAATTAATTTTAGTGGAAACTATTGGTCCTGTAGGTCTCTCTCCAGTTTGTCTTCTTGGTATTGGTAGTTTTACATTAAATAGGCTAGCATATGGAGTTATGTTCTATCAGCTTCGAAATGTGTGTATATATATATATATATATATATATATATATATATATATTGGTATCAGATGTGTTTGACCAAAAACCAAACCAAAACAAACAGTTGAATAAACATAAAACCAACCAGTTGCATATGTGTATTTCTCCCTAATTAACCACGTTATATGTATTTAATCAAGTATGGGTGACCCCTGCTGGCGACATTGGAACCAAATTCTCCAGTCAAAGAAAACCTTCTCATGTATTTGTGCTTGCTCATGTATTTGTCCTGGTCTGGTTCAAACTAAACTAAGACCCCTGAAACTATTACCGAAAGATTCTAATGGTTTCCACTACCATTACATTAAAATCATTGTAAACCATCAAATTTAAGCATTAAAAAAGTGGTTTATAGTGTGTTTTGGAAAATATCCCATTAGCATTTATTGGTTTTAACCAAGGCCAGGTCTGGTGGGGCTTGAAATGACTAAAACTGAAATGTCCAACCTATAATAAATAAATAAATAAGCATTTGCTCATTAACCATTAAATAGAGATGGGCCACTAAAACTGAAAAAATTTGAAATAGTTTGAAAATAATTGTATAAGTCCCAAAAAACAATTGCGCTCTGTTTCCCCCACAAGTCCAAAGACATGCGCAAATTGTCCGTAGTGTATCCGTAGTGTATGTGTGTGAATGAGAGTGTATGGGTGTTTCCCAGTGATGGGTTGCAGCTTGAAGGGCATCCGCTGCATAAAACATATGCTGGATAAGTTGGCGGTTCATTCAGCTGTGGCGACCCCTGATTAATAAAGGGGGTAAGCTGAAAAAAAAATTAAAGAATGAAAAACAATTGCAATGGCGAATCAGTGTTAAGTGAAATTAAAATTTGGTTCGATTACAAATCTGAATCAACCAGTAATTTCATCTTCAGTAAATTCATTCACAAATTAAACGAATAAATTTTATTTATTAACATTCATTCATTCATTCATTTTCATTTCGGCTTAGTCCCTTTATTAATCTGGGGTCGCCACAGCGGAATGAACCGCCAACTTATCCAGCATATGTTTTACGCAGCGGATGCCCTTCCAGCTGCAACCCATCTCTGGGAAACATCCATACACACCCATTCACACTCATACACTACGGACAATTTAGCTTACCCAATTCACCTATACCGCATGTTTTTGGACTTGTGGGGGAAACCGGAGCACCCGGAGGAAACCCACGCCAACACAGGGAGAACATGCAAACTCCACACAAAAACGCCAACTGACCCAGCCGAGGCTCGAACCAGCGACCTTCTTGCTGTGAGGCGAACGTGCTATCCACCGTGAGGCTATTTATTAACAGAAAACCTTTACATGAATACTATTATATATAATTAGGATATGCAATAGTTAGAAACCTGCCAGCAAATACGGTACTGTATAAAGATATACAATGCTGTAAATTTCTAATAATTAAATTAAATTAGGTTTGCAGGCAGTTATTTTTAAGTGTCTTGGAGATGCTCTTCAGTTCTTCAGGTTTAGTCTGTGTCAGTTTGTTGTATCAGAACTCTGTGTGGAGCACTGGATGCAGAAGGAAAAAATCTCACTGAATACTTACAAATAATTACAAAGACAATGTTTGGACAACTGATGTTTCTTACTGATATCAGTGAAAGCAAAAATCCTATTGAAATACACTACAGCAAAATATAGGAATAATGGACCTAAAACTATATAAAGGTTTTAATTCAAGCAATTAGTCCCGGGACTGGTTATAACAGGCAAAAATAACCCAATAATACCGTTAGAGACCCATAGGACCAATAGTTTACTTAAAAAGAATTTGAATTTCTGATGGTTTCCGTTGGGCGACATGGTGGCCCAGTGGTTTAGCACTGTCGCCTTACAGCAAGTTCGCTGGTTCGAGTCCCAGCTGGGTCAGTGGACATTTCTATGTGGAGTTTGCGTGTTCTCCCATTGTTCGTGTGGGTTTCCTCTAGGTGCTTCGGTTTCCCCACAGTCTAAAGACATGCGCTATAGATTAATTTGAATAAACTAAATTGGCCGTAGTGTATATGTGTGAATGAGTGTGTATGGATGTTTCCCAGTACTGGGTTGCAGCTGGAAGGGCATCCGCTGTGTAAAACATGCTGGATAAGTTGGCGGTTCATTCCGTTGTGGTGACCCCTGATGAATAAAGGGACTAAGCCGAAGAAAAATGAATAAATGGTTTCCGTTTTTTTTCTTCAGGAACACAATTGAACTTTTTCCATGCTCAGAATTAAGCAGATGTGTGTTAAGAAATAGCATATATTTATTGTCACTGTCAGGCACTATTTTCTCATGCTATAAAATGTGTAAAACATGCTATTTCAAGACATGTTACTCTAATTTTGGTTATGACTTAAGCTAGATTTTGTACGTCTCCTGACTAGGCTTTCAATTAAAAGTGACTTTGATTTCTATCACACAAGTCTTTATGGTGGTTAAATTGTGGTGACATTTCATTTTCTTTTTCAGAGGAAAGAAAGTCATATGGGTCTGTAATGAAATGAAGATGAGTAAAAGATGACAGGAACTTCCCTTTATGCTTATGACCAGGTATTAGATGAAATCCTAGTACACAAGGTTGATTCTTTTAGAGTCTGACCCTGTACAAATACTGTACAAATCAATACACATATCTCTGACTCCAGACCCGCCGTCTCCTATGTCTTTCTGAGTGATGTGCTTGGCGCCTGAGGAGTCAGCGTTACCTGTGACTCAAGTGCTCAGCTGGCCCGCCTCACAATTACAAAATGGTGTTTCCTTTCAATGGCATCATCGAAATCACAGGAGAGCAGAGATGATGAATGTGGGAGGAAGTGAAGGAAGTGAATAATTCATGATCCCTGTTGAGGCCCTTTGATGACCACAGTAAACCAGGAAACACAACAATGCCAACCACCAATAGATGGCAGCACCGTACAAAGTTCAACATACTGTAGGTGAACATTTTCATGCAAGTACACAACACATTAAGAAAATGTGTATTTTCTCAACAGACTGTGAAAAATAGTTCTGAAAATCACCGTATGGGATTTAAACATGGGACACAAGTAATTTAATAATTAGCCTATATGAATCTCATATACAATCTGACAAGGACTATCTGACCAGAGACCAATATGTGTGGGCCCATTTGAGCCCCACATTAACCCTAGTCAGATTGTATATAAGAGACATTAGCTAATGGCTAATACAGGTGGGGCCTGCATTGGCCCACCCACCATTCAGTACTTTGAGTACCATTCAGTACTTTGAAATACAGTACTTTAAAATCGGTTATGTGATTTATGTGATTTAGAGGTTTTCTAGTAAGAGACTTAAAAAAAGAAACAAAATAATTGTACTTAAAAATGCCATATAAAGGTGTCATATAATGAAAATTTGCATATACGTAGGCATAGTTGAATAATAAGAGTTCAGAATGTGGAAATGATGTACCATGAGCCTCAAACACCATTGTTTCCTCATTCTCATGTAAAGCCAGTGAGTGTAAAATCCAAGTGAAAATCAGGCTGATCGAAACAAAACACATACTGTTATGATGCACGTAAGATCATTGGTATGCATGCTGTGTTTGATTGGCCAGAACATTTCCTATAGTGAGATTAAGAGTGATATTTTTCACTTATTTTTAGGTTTCATTTATTCATTCATTCATTTTCCTTCAGCTTAGTCTCTATTTCAGAGGTTGCCACAGCGGAATGAACCGTCAACTATTCCGGCATATGTTTTACGCAGTGGATGCCCTTCCAGCTGCAACCCAGTCCTGGGAAACACCAATACACTCATTCACACACACACACACGCACACACGCACGCACGCACGCACGCACGCACACACACTACAGTCAATTTAGATTATTCAATTCACCTATAGTGCATGTTTACTCTGGGGGAAACCGGAGTACCCGGAGCAAACTCCACACAGAAATGCCTGGCCCAGCCAGGACTCAAACCAGCGGCCTTCTTGATGTGAGGTGACAGTGCTAACCACTGAGCCACCGTGCCACATATTTTTAAGTTTATCTAAGCTTTTATACATGCTATAATGTGGGACTCTTATTCTGAAAATGTAAGAGTCGCCCATAGACGCTGCGTTAGAAACGCCTCGCATAATCGGTAATTCGTTTTTTGTAATTAATGCGTACATTAATACATATAAATGGTCATATGTTTAAAAAAAATCTAAATATTAAAAACTTTCAAGGATTTAAGGTGCTGATGACCGTTAATCATAACAGTGAAGTGTCTATTTCCTGTGGGTAAAAGAACAGATAAATCATTTATGGAGATTTTTTTTACTTACCTAAACCACACACCTATGTCTATGTAGATATCAAAGAACAATTTAACTTATTAAATATGAAAATTTATCAAATAAATCAAGTTGGGTCGCAAATTTAGTAAGAAAGTAATTAAGTAGGAAAGGAGTACACCTCAGTAAAACTGCTGGTGTTACTATAAAATTAATGGAGGCATGTTTAGAAGTGCAGCCAGACACTTATTGACACTCCTAACATTCAAACACTGAACGTGATTCAAGGCTTAAGGGTTAGACATACATTTGTAGTGAGATATTTAAAAAAAACATCCAGATGCCATCATGTTCTCTTTAACGTCTAAAGCATCAAATATGAATGAGCTTATATCAAACACATACATTCACATGAACACAATCAAAAGTCATTTTACATTTTATCTTTTGGTGTACAAAAGTGTTCTTGGAGCTTTGTATGATTACAGTTGAACCACTGAAGTGACATGGAATGTTTTGACAAGGTTTTTTGGACGATGAGAGAGCTCTCATGGAGGATGAGAGAGCTCTCAGATTTCATCTAACATATCTTAATTTGTGTTTCAAAGATGAACGAAGGTCTCAAGGGGTTGGAATGAAATGAGGGTGAGTAATTAATAACATAATTGGCATTTTCGGGTGAACTAACTCTTTAAATGTAGTGATTCTTACTTATCTATGCCAATAGGGCAGATTGTCACGAGTCATACATAGGTATTTTGTATATTTGATTCATTTCTGGTATAAGATGTCACTGTTTTCAGTCTTTGTATGTATGTATATATATATATATATATATATATATATATATATATATATGTGTATATATATATATGTGTGTATATATATATGTGTATATATATATATGCCATTCGCGCCTGCTCTTCTCATGTAAATCTACCAGAGGCCGCTGTCAACTGACTAACCGATCAACTGACCCACCCTCCTCCTTCCCTAAACCCAACCGATAGTGTTTTCAAAAGCACCGATTGCCCCGGTCACCCACTTCCCTAAACCCAACCGACAGTGTTTTCAAAAACAATGCAGAAAAAGAAAAGTCCTCGCAGCAGCCTGATTTTTATCACGTTTTCAGATTTTACCACATTCTCACCTTGTTATTTACTGGTTTATTTTTTGGCTTTTGTTTTTGTCTTACCCGCTTTCTGGAATCGTTCTTCACCAGATTTGAACCCCGTCGTTGCGGTCAACTCCGCTCCAGGTCACAAGTCCGCCGGCGTACGCGGAAACTGGTAAACTGGTAACAGCAGAAAAGCCGTCCATATGGAGGTAAGTGGTCAGCTGGTAAGCGCAAAAAGGAACGGCGTCATACCATTTTGTATCGTTTGTTTTAAAGACGAAATGCAGCCATATGTACCTCTGGCAACATAATTTGCGTTCTCCAGAAATGTATTTAGGACTACGTTTTCAGAATGAGCCTATGTTGTTTTAAAGTGACACTACATTGGAACCATACTAATATAGCATAAAAACACATGAAAACAGCATTTTGTGGCATTGAATGTAAAAAAGAAAGAAAGATTTTTGGGTGAACAAGAAGAAAGAATATATACAAAAATATTTGGTTTTCTTTTATAGCATGGAAACTTTTTCACAGGCTGGTCATTTGAGGACAAAAGCAATGGGGCAAGAAATCTCACGGAAAGTTACCTACCGACTCCAGAAAACAGAAATAAAGAGAATTGCTGCTATGATGTAACAGTTTTATAAGTTGCCATATATAAACTCTGGGATTCGAGAGAACTCTGGCAAACTAAATGGCTGCATCTGGGAACAATCAACTCTTTTGGAACTTGTCACTCTAGTATCCCATTGCTTACAGTAACACGACAAAAACCTCAGCAATATTAATTAGGCAGAGTTCATTCATTCTTTTATTCATTTTCTTTTCGGCTTAGTCCCTTTATTAATTTGGGGTCGCCACAGCGGAATGAACCGCCAACTTATCCAGCATATGTTTTACACAGCGGATGCCCTTCCAGCTGCAACCCATCACTAGGAAACATCCATACACTCATTCACACACATACACTACGGACAATTTAGCTTACCCAATTCACCTGTACTGCATGTTTTTTTGGACTGTGGGGGAAAGCGGAGCACCCGGAGGAAACCCACGCCAACACTGGGAGAACATCCAAACTCCCCACAGAAATGCCAACTGACCCGGCCGGGGCTCGAACCAGCGACCTTCTTGCTGTGAGGCGATTGTGCTACCCACTGCGCCACCGTGAGGCAGAGTTCAATGTAGTGTATTAAAGAGAACACCAAGATGAACAGAATCAAATATTTTGATGCAAAATAATATCAAATAAACATTTTACAAGTATCAACTAGGCCTGTCACAATGATCAATATATCGACTCATCGCACAACACATGGACATGACCTCAATCAGTGCTATATATAATCGCCCATACATGAAAATTAATTTATGTATGCCCAACCTCTCTATCTCTATTGAAGGTGTCAGTGTCAGTACGGTTAAAAAAACAAAACACTATAGTATTTACTATAAATTACTATAGTATATTTTCATGTGGGTGCCAGACAACTGAAAATAGATCTAGTAGCAGATATCGCAGCCTCTGCTACATTTTACTTTGCACTTTTTTGCTAACATTTATTTTTATTTATTTAGGATATGGATTTTCACTTTCTAATTCTAATGCCTAATTATTAAATTGTTAAAATGACTTAATTAAATAAAATATTCCTAAGAATAAAAGTGTTCTTTGAAAGTGTACTTGCGTTGTGATACTATTATATTGTCATTCTGGCGTTATATAATGAGTGGCATAAAATGGTTTTAAAATGACGATAATATCATTTATCGCAATATATGTTGGTGCAATATATCTGTCACGGAACGACACGGAAACCAGAGGTAAGTATGATAACAGTTTATTGTAAGGATTGCAGAATGTAAGCAAAGCTCAATGGAGGTATATATTGTAGGAAGTTGTGGATGGCCAGATGAATCTGGATGGACCGGAGGAGATATGGAAGCCAGGAACACAAATAGACGAACTTAGGAAAATCGACGACAACCAGTGGAGGAACCAGGAGAAACCACACTAGGAAGGAGAGACACAGAGACTGGAGATCATAGAAGATGAGAGAGGTAAGTAAACTTGAATAAATAAATAACACTGACTGTAAGCCGAGTACGCTCTGTCTAGTAGCAACAAGGCCGGACACTGAATGGAGCGTGGTGCTGGTTTTTATAGGGCCGAGGTGATGACGTGCAGTGAGGAGCTAATCAGAATACAGGTGACTGACCGTAGGGAGAACCTGGCATGGCTGTTACAATGTTGTACAACATAAAATATCGTATCGTGACAGGCCTAATCAACTTTTTATTATACTATACAATTACTAATTAACTGTCCTTTTAAGTCTGTGTCAGTCTCTGCCACAATCCTTCAAACCTCAAACCAATGCAAGTAGTTTAATGAATAAAAAAACTTTAGTATGATCACATTATTTTAATATTAAATACAGTACCATAGGTTATAATATGATTTATTTTTACACATACACACACACACACATACACACACGCCCTAAATTATTAGCCCTAAAGCGAAATTTGAATTCTTTTAAAAATATTTACCAAGTGGGCCTCACGGTGGCGCAGTGGGTAGCACGATCGCCTCACAGCAAGAAGGTCGCTTGTTTGAGCCTCGGCTGGGTCAGTTGGCAATTCTGTGTGGAGTTTGCATGTTCTCCCTGTATTGGCGTGGGTTTTCTCCGGGTTCTCCGGTTTCCCCCAAGTCCAAAGACATGCGCTATAGGTGAATTAAGTAGGCTAAATTATCCTTAGTGTATGTGTGTGAATGGGTGTGTGTGGATGTTTCCCAGTGATGGGTTGCAGCTGGAAGGGCATCCGCTGCATAAAACATATGCTGGATAAGTTGGCGGTTCATTCCGCTGTGGCGACCCCAGATTAATAAAGGGACTAAGCCGAAATGAAAATGAATGAATGAATATTTACCAAGTGCTGTTTAATGCAAAGAATTTTTTTTAAACATAATCGTTTTATTAACTAATGTCTTTTGTCTTTGCCATGATGACAGTACATAATATTTTACTAGATATTTCATACGACACTACACTGTTAACAATTTTTGTAAATTGTAGTATCTAACTGTAGGCGGCTGGGTGGCTCAGTGGTTAGCACTGTCGCCTCAGCAAGAAGGCAGAGTCCCGGTTGGCATTTCTGTGTGGAGTTTGCATGTTCTCCTCGTGTTGGCGTGGGTTTCCTCCGGGTGCTCTGGTTTCCCCCACAAGTCCAAAGACATGCGTTATAGGTGAATTGAATAAACTAAATTGGCCATAGTGTATGAGTGTGTGTGTGAATGTGAGAGTATATTGGTGTTTCCCAGTACTGGGTTGCAGCTGGAAGGGCATCCACTGCGTAAAACATATGCAGGAATAGTTAGTGGTATATTCCGCTGTGGCGACCTCTGATAAATCAGAGACTAAGCCAATGGAAAATGAATGAATGAGTATTTAACTGTAATATGAACTGTATTTTACTGTAGGACAGTTAAGCGGTATGTTACTGTATTTTAAAGTTGTATTGTGGAAATTACTGTATATTTTACAGTAAAGATACATTACTGTAAATGCATATACAGCAAGGTAAATTGTGCTGTAAATGTAAATACACTATTTTTGCTGTAATTCATTTACAGTAAGTTACTGGCGAACTGCTGTCAGTAAGATACTGTAGATTGGTCCGGAAATTGTTAACAGTGCAGTTTAAAGGCTTAACTAGGTTAATTAGGTTAACTTAGCAAGTTATTTCATTAGGGCAACACTGGTTTGTCCTGTAGCCAATAAAATAAAATAAAATAAATTCTATATTTTTATTATGCAAATAATATTGACCTTTTTTTAACTGCTTTTATTCCAGACAAACAAAAATAAATAAATCTTTCTTCAGGAGAAAAAAAATAACATTCAAGAAAATACTGTGAAAATTTCCTTCCTCTGTTAAGTAAATCACTTGGTGTCAGTGTTCGTCCATGTCATGTGCTATTGTTTTCGTCATGTGATCCCTTTGTTCTGTCTTTTCCCGCCATGTTCAGTGTTGATTAATCTCACCTGTGTCCATCCCTTGTGCCCTGTTAGTTTAATCATCCCTCTGTCTATTTAAACCCTTCCGTGTGTATCATTCATTGTCCGGTATTGTATTGTATTGTTCTACGTTGATGTCCTGTCTGCCCGTTTCCAGTGTCTGTTATCAGTAAGTGTTTGTAAATAAATCCGTCCTTTTGTTAATATCGTTTTTCCGTCTTGTCATGTTCTACATTGCGTGTGACACTTGGTAAATATTTAAAGCATAAAAACTTCACATGAGGGCTAATAATTTTGCCTTGAACTGTATACCATGAAACATTATTTCACACATAATGTAGCAGTTTAGTTTAACAAAATATATTTGAAATTCAATTTATAAAATCATTTATAAATTACAAGGCTACTAAAATGATTATACACTAATTATCTATTTAATCTCATTATATAGCATTGCTGTATTTCTCTTTTAAGCAGTGAGGATGAACTCTGGTAGCCACGGGCTTGAAAGTGAATGTTTGTTGCTTTGATGGTGATGTGAGGGAAGAGGACAGGGGAGTCTTTTGTTGTGTGGACTGCATGTCATGATGTGGTCATCGTCAGCTGGCCGTCCGTAATCATTATCTCTTCAGAACATGCAGTCCGACACGCTTACTCAACAAGTATCTGAATACGGTACACGGGTGCGTGTATGAATCACCCATGCTCAATATCATGCGCCTTATTTTGTTTGTACGAAGTAAAAAAATAGTTCTGTTTGCACCAAAGGCCGGAAATATACCCAGTCCTACTCAGTGACTTCTCACATTCAGAAAACAAGATGAGGAATGAAAAATCCCCAAGCAGAGAGAGAACAGAATGGTATTCTCGAGTGGGATGTGGGGAATTTTTCCTTCTTTTCCCACAGGATTTCAGTGTTCCTGGTCATACTGAAGGTCTTTCTTACCATTGGTTCACCTTGAGCCGAAAGCGACGTTTGTGTGATGTTCTATAGGAGGGAAGTTAGGTATGGACTGTTGGTGTCGTGGGAGATTTTACACCACCTTCTCCTCTTTCACAGGGGGCAGACGATAAAGACGTGCCTTCATTGAGGAGAACAATACAGCAGAATGGACTTCCAAAGTATGTGCAGTATATGCAGAATTGCAAGGTCGGGTACAAATCCTGCTAAAAAGTACAACTGTATTCCTTATGCCTTATAGAAATCTGATATATGGAAATATATGAAAATTACCTACTGTATATGACATACAAGTTTGTATTTTATATCATGCATATAAATATATGCATGATATAACATACAGCAGTGTGAAAAAGTGTTTGCTCGCTTACTGATTTCTTATTTTTTGCATGTGTGTCACACTTTAATGTTTCAGTTAATGAAACAAATTTTAATATGGAGCAGTAGATAATCTTCACAGGAGTGAAAGACCCCAAGAGTGCAGTGACAACTCATCCAAGAGGACACAAAAGACCTCACAACAACATCCAAAGATGTGCAGGTCTCACTTGCCTTAGTTACAGTGAGTGTTCATGACTCCACCATAAGAAAGAGACTGGGTTTGCATGGAAGAGTTCCAAGACGAAAACCACTGCTGAGCTAAAATAACTTAAAGGCTTATTTTAGTTTTGCCAGGAAACATCTTGATGATCGCCAAGACTTTTGGGGAAATACACTGTGGAATGAGGAGACAGAAGTTTAAAGGTGCAGTAGGCGATCTGCCTACCATCAATGTCTGAAACACAGTCCCTCCTCTGCCATCCAAAGCCACGCCTCCTGAAATCACAAACGCACGCACCACGACAACAGCAGACAACCCACTAGTTTATGTCATTCACCAGTTGAAAATGTAGTTAGTGGTTGGCCGGCGGTGTGCAGGAATTACACTTATTACTAAGCCATACTTACAGGCTATTTCAGAGCGAATATTCAAAGTAGCATGGTAAACAATATAGAAAGAGCGTCACAGGTTGTCATTGTTCAAAAATGAACCAATGTGAATATAAAAGCAACTTCACCTCAGTAAAGCAGGCTAGGAGGAATAGCGCTGTTTACTTATGTTTTGTTGTTAAACTAAATAAAAATCTACATTATCGATGATGTAAAAGGTCCCTTGAAATTGAAAATAGTCACATCGATCTTTCGCCGGAAGATTTCAGTGGCTGAACAACACTTCTGTGCATATAACCCATTCATAAAACAACACAATCTCAGCTTTGCGTGACTAAAATAGTTTTAAAACATAACATTACCTGTCTAAAAGAAACACTTCAGCCATGGTGTCATCCTTCCTCCAGACTGCAAAAGTAACTCCAATATTGATTCAGGATTTTAAAAAGTTTTGATTCAGCATTTGATTTTACAGCGACTGTGATTGTCTCGTGTGCACATGAACGCGCGGCGTATCTGGTCAAATGGCGGATCTGCGTGAACAGAGATGCGCAGATGTACAAATCTACATTTGCTGACAGACAGTTTGGGTTACTTATCAGAATTTTGGGAAATGTCGGCCCGACAATATTTAATTGGATGAACATTTTTTAGGTTTATGCCTTACCCAGAATATAAAAATACATATAAATACATTAAGATAATTTACTTTAATCATTACTATTGGAATGTGAAGAGACTTTCAACCAGCACAACAAAAAATGTTTCTGAAGACAATCACCTACTGCACCTTTAACTTTTGGAAGGTGTGTGTCCCATTATGTGTGTTGTAGATGTAATACCACGTGTTGGTAGTGTGGTAGTGTGATGTTCTGGGGCTGTTTTACTGCTTCAGGACTTGGAAGACTTACTTTGATAAATGGAACTTGGGTTCTGCAGCAGGACAATAATCCAAAGCACACCAACAAGTCCACTTTTCAATGGTGGAAGAAAAACAAAAAGACTTTGTAGTGGCCTAGTCAAAGTCCTAACCTAAATCTGATTGAGATGCTGTGGCATGACCTTAAAAAGGTGGTTCATTCTTGGAACCTTTCTAATGTGTCTGAATTACAATAATTCTGCAAAAGTTAATGGGATTCATTGAAAATGTTAGAAAATGTTTATGCCTTATAGAAAATTATAGAAATTGTTTCACTGCAGGTGTTGCTGCTAAGGATGGCCCAACCAGTCATTAAGTTTAAGAGCAAACACTTTTTCACACAGGACTATGTAGTTTTGGATTCTGTGTTCCATTAATAATAAATAATTATGAAAATCATAATACTTACTTACTCCCAGGGCCATTTATATATCGAAGTTTATATTTAGCCGCACCATATATTGGTGTTTCGTAACATCTAGTTTTTATGAGGTGGGTTGTTATCCCATTGCTCAACCCCCAACCTGGAGGACCACGAAATACACTACGGACAATTTAGCTTACCCAATTCACCTATAGCGCATGTCTTTGGACTGTGGGAGAAACCAGAGCACCTGGAGGAAACCCACGCCAACATGGGGAGAACATGCAAACTCCACACAGAAATGGCAACTGACCCAGCCGGGGCTCGAACCAGCGACCTTCTTGCTGTGAGGTGACAGCGCTACCCACTGCGCCACCCACTGTGTCACCCAAAAATCATAATACATAAATAATATATAATTTATAAATAATAGTTAACGAATAATAAATAAAAAAGTGGGGGGCACGGTGGCTTAGTGGTTAGCATTGTCACTACCCAGTTTTTTTTTTACCAATAGTTTTACTCTTCGTTTCAGTCTTTACAAAAATAGTGTTTTACACTATTTTAGTGTTTACAAAAATAACATTGATTGCAACTCATTTTTGGATTGTGACCCACCAGTTGGAAACTACTGTTTTACATCATGTCTAAACTGTACTTCACATCACAGCAGCTACAAACTGTATGTGACAAAAGGAATGTTACAAATTCATTTTTCCCTCATGTCAGAAGTCGTGTGAGTGCTTGAAGTGTGTCCGAAATAGAACAAGGCATCAGTTTACTGTTGTGGATACTTCTTGTTGCTCTCATCATGACGCATCCAGAGTAAGAATATATCTGTGAGTGAAGTTTGATTTAAGACCTACTCGGTGGCTTATACTCATAAATTCTACATCACAAATTAGCTACACTTTTTGAAGTCAGGTTAAAGTCATTAGTGGATTTGCTGGCATTATACTAAAGTGTTACAGACCTATGTAGATTACAGAAATCAAACTGGTATTCTTTATGGCTCTTTTTTTTAAATGGCTCAGTTTAAAATGTATTCTGTATTTAAGAGAGTACGTTTCTCATGCACTCATTCGCAATTTTTTAAGTTCACAAAAAGCT
>CAIGQW010054506.1:5711692-5728267 GCA_903798125.1 Danio choprae
TATATATATATACACGTAATAGCACTTTAAAAAAGCACCTAAACCTGAGGTTGCAGCAGACTCTTATTTCAGTATGATGATTTCCAACTGAAAGTAAAGGCAGGGTTTTATTATTGCACTCCTGTTATCTTTTACTTGCAGCAAACTAACTCAGGGGTGTGGCTTAGCACATTTTACCCAAGCTGTCAAACTAATGTCATCAGAGAAGGACTGCCATTCCAGAGTGGAGGCAAATGGTTCGACTTTAATTAAAGATGAAACTTTTTAGATTATTTATTCACTTTAAGACGAACAATGTGCTATAGCAAAGTAAACATTTCAAATTTAGATTACATGTGGAATGTCAGAATTCATTCATTCATTCATTTTCCTTCGGCTTAGTCCCTTTATTCATCAGGGGTCCCCACAGCAGAATGAACCGCCAACTTATCCAGCATATGTTTTACAAAGCAGATGCCCTTCCAGCTGCAACCCAGCACTGGGAAACATCCACACAAACTCATTCACACACATACACTACGGCCAATTTAGTCCATCCAATTCACCAATAGAGCATGTCTTTGGACTGTGGGGGAAACCGGAGCACCCTGAGGAAACCCACGCCAACATGGGAAGAACATGCAAACTCCACACAGAAATGCCAACTGACCCAGTCGGGACTTGAACCAGCAACCTTCTTGCTGTGAGGCGACAGTGCTAACCACTGAGCCACCGTGTCACCTGAATGCAAGTATTGATAGTATGTAAATGATGTCTAACGCTGAAATATATAGAAAACCTATGAAAGCAAAATCAGTGGAGGTCTGCAATATTGTTAAATAATGCATAACATTCTGTTTGCTTGTTTATTAAAAAAAAGAATGTTTGACAGCTACTTGTCATTTAAAAGGCCACATTTCAAGCATCCCAAAACGTTTTTTTTTTTCTATCTTAAAAATGCGGCCAAACCACAACATCAACGTGGATTCATGCTTATTCATGCTAATGGGCTATATGCACAGCTAGTGTTTTTCAGCCAACGATCATCTTCTGGTGAAATGTTAATGTGACTTTAAAGTTTTATTAGGTTCCCTTTTACAGCATCGACATCGCAATGTAACTAAAATACAGTTAAATAAACTTAAGCATTCATTTAGTTGTTCAAGCATAAAACAAGATGATAGACCGTGTAAACGCTAGCACTGTCAGTAGCAGCAGGCTAGCGCAGAATCTTTATTGAAAATACCAGGGTACAATGAATTTTCATAGTTTAAAGAGATGGCAGGGGAAAATGTAATTTAACGCAATGCTTCTTGTCCGGTCTGACACCCACTTTATATTGTATATCTATGGCAGTGAAGATCACTTAATTTTTAAGAAAACAGATCTGTCTGGAAATTAAAGTCCGTGTGCATATACACCATTGTAATGTGCTACTAGAGTTCTTACTGGAACTAATATATGATCATATTAGCCCAGTTCTGTCAGCATGGCATTGACTCGCTAATAAACATTGTATACATTTTAAATAGGGACAAATGTACCCCATATAGTCAGAAAGGACATCGTTGAGAGAGCACAAGACTGACTCCAGCAAAGTCTTCAGCGACAGATGAGTCTCTGCATAGATCCCTCTGGCTAGTTCGAACACCCACTCGTTGACCCACTTGTAATTTCTCCATGATGGATACTCATCTTTCACAAGCCCTCCGATGTCTTTAGACTGCAGCTCTGCCTCTTTTCTGTTTGGCCAGGGAAGAACTGGTCCCCCGACTGAGTCTGGTTTCTCCAAAGGTTTCTTCTACACTTCCATCAATTGGTGGAGTTTTGGTTTCTTGACAGTGACTACGTTTACATGGACATCAGTAATCGAATTATTTGCCTTAATCTGAGTAAGACAATAATATGATTAAGGTGTTTACATGAGTTGCCTTTTTGAATGCACCTTTCATGATCCTGTTTTACATGTCGATTAAAGCACATAATTCGATTAATGTCATTGCGTCACCACGCTATCCACATTTCCTCTGGAGTTTCATGTAATTTCATTGGTTCATTTTAAATGTGTCGACTTTAACTGCAGTTTGGCACTTTCACTTTTATTCTGGAAGATTTCATGCATGCCCCCCCGAGACAAATGAGACATTGGATGCGAGTATGAACTGCTGGAAGAGTGTAGTTTTGATGGAATTTGATACCACACGCCGTATGGGGGAAAAAACCCTCCACATTTGGCAATGCAGGTGTCTGTGGTCCTTCACTGACTCGGTAGGTGCAGAGAATAGTGTCAAACAGCCATGTGTGTATGGACTATCCTGTGGCAAAATGCGGCGAATATCCTACACGACAGTAATAGTTTGATTAAGGTTTACATGTCTGTGCTGCACTTCAATAATGCCACTATTTTGGCATACTCCACATGTCTTAATCCGATTTCTGTTTAGTTCGATTATGACCTTAATCGTATTAATTTAATCAAAAATCGATGTTTACATGGTAGACTCTTAATCAGAGTATTGCCTTAATTGTATTAAAATCTGATTATTGGTGTCCATTTAAACGTACTCACTGTTGCCTCTGACTTGCTTGGTTGGTGGATTTCAGTGAATCGTACTTCAACGGTGATATTCGTATTAAAGTGAACTGAATCAGTTTTAATCTAACTCGAACTACACCAGCATTATACCACTACTCTGCTTCTAGCCTGATATGCCAACACAATCTCACGGCAATTCGTAATTTATTGATTCAAAGGCTAATTCGTATGAATTCGTACAATTTAATATGATTTGCTTATCCCCCAATGACGGTTGGGTTTAGTGGCGGGGTTGGGTGCCATGCCACCTTTCTAAAATCGTACATTTCTGTACGACTGAACTTACGTACGAATTAGCCTCTAAACTAAATCGTAAAATACTTACGTTTCCTCGTGGGATCAGACTGGATATGCTGGAAATGTTTTTATTGGCTTTTTATTCTTCTTTTCTTCAAGCTGCTTTGACACAATCTACATAGTAAAAGCGCTATAGAGATAAAGACGACTTGACTTTACGGCTAATTTTGCTTGTGTTTTTAAAACGATCAACGCTGGTCATTAATGACGAGCATTTTTCATCCTCCTTTTGTGATCTCAAAAAGAAAGAACTCCGTACGGCACAGAAAAAACACCAGGGTGAGCAAATAATAATATATAAGCGAATTTTCATTTTTAACTACCCCTTTATGTTACAATATGTTTTCCACATCATCATTAATGGGAATCTTTAGTTTGTTTTCTTACTGTACACAGAATTGTACTGTAAACCGATGTTATGTCTGAGAGATATTAAAATAAACAGACATTTAACAATATGAGAAAATATCCAATAGCCATTTTGAAAACTAAATAACTAAGCTACCTTCACAAAGACACAAAACCTTTGTCCTGATACATGGAAAGTCCATAAAAAGTGCATTAATTATAATTTGCCGCATGCTTTCCGACAAAAAAACCGAATATTTCACAGCTTCACTTTTATACTGAAAAGCAGCGCATGCAAATGAATTATTTTTGACCCCATTTAGTGTCAACATTAAAGTGTCGCCAATTTTTTTAAAGACAACAATGCCTATAAACTTCTTTGCACATCTTACCTCTATAAACTGTACAATACATAAACCCTAACATTAAATGAACGTTATTGATTCAATGATATGTACAAATGAAATAATATATAATATATATTATATATATATATAATGCTGATAATTCATCAAATCTCAGATCCTGAACAATTATGCTAAAACCAAAGTAAAAGAAGTCACAAAACCTTTTCATATTTTTGTAATGTTTGTATTTGTTTCATCGTCACAAAATGGGTACATGGGGAGGAACAAGCCTTTCAGAAGAACCTGAGGTATTTTGCGTCAAGCAGCCTAAGGTATCAAGATTTTCTCTTAAAAAAACGTTCTATATCAATTAGTTTTGTTGATACGATGCTATTCACACAACATATAATAATAATAATAATAATAATAATAATAATAATTAGTTGCCAACTATTAACAGTTTCAGCAAAAAGGACAGCCTGCATCTTTTTATTACATTTTAAATAATGACAACAATGTCTTTAAAAATATAGTACAGGGAAGGAAAAGGAAATACAGGTAATGTCTCACACAAGGAAAACAAATTACAGCAGCACAAATACAAGATTTGCCATACAGAAAAGCTAACAGAAAAAATACAGACATAAATAATTTGCTGAACTATCTCCCATCCCATTCACATTTGCACACGCACACACACACACGCACCCTTTTGTTACACTTAACCTTTGGAGCGTCCTAGAACTTGTGAGAGAAAAAGAGGATGAAGTGAAAAAGAGTGTGAGAGAAAAAGTAGGAGAGAAATTAGTGGAAAGAAAAAAGGGAAAAGAGCTAGAGAAAAAGAGAAAGCTTAGAGCTCAGAGATGTAGTTGACTCAAAAGCTCCCCTGAGAAGAAAGCAAGCAGAATGTGTTTTAAGCGTAGTGCAGATCCTGTACTAATCCATTTCTGGTCTTTCTATCGAAAGTTTTAGGGGCCGTTTACACAACAACGTTTTCATCCAAAAACTGGAACGTTGCCTGTTTGTTTACACAGCCTTTTTTGACGCATAATTATGAAAATGGATTCCAAAGTGGAAGTTTCAGAGAATGCCGCAGCTGCAAAATGAAAGTCTATGTAAAAGATGACGTCATTCACGTGTATGGTATAAATCAGGAGCGCCCAATCCTGTTCCTGGAGATCTACCTTCCTGCCAACTAAACCAGCTAACTAGGATCTGAAGGAGCACTTGGTAATTAAAGACAGGTGCGTTTGATGAAGGTTGCAGCTGAACTCTGCAGGAAGGTAGATCTCCAGGAACAGGATTGGGCACCCCTGGTATAAGTTATGGGGATTATGTGTTAGTGTTGTTGTTGCTCAAGTGTTTCCGAGCACTTTATTAGCAAAGTGGGGATATACTTCACATTACAACCAAAAGCGGAGACTCATCTTACACACCTGCAAATATATATATACAAACCAGCACCGAGTCGCTGATGGCACGCCGTCACTTGCTTATAGGTACTGTTTAATAACAAGGTGAAAGTGCCAAATACTGGTAGTGATGGCAAGATGAAGCCTTCTGAAGCACTGAAGCTTTGCAGCCAAGTGATTCAAAAGGTTTCATTTCTGGAGTCTTTATTTGCTCACGATACCACCTAGTGGCCAAAAAAATGTAAAACAATCAGATACGTTGTGCTGTTCACAGCAGACGCGGCATGGGTGAATAAATCACGCTATTAGCATGTAAATAGATGTGTAAACATTTTGAGTTTACTCGCTTCATTTATGCGTCAAATTCACTTCACAATAGATGCGGATTCGCATCATGGGCAAGGCTTCTGTCTGCTCGGTGACTGTAGTTTCATTGCTAAATGGCTAACATTGTTTTTACCGAGAGATTAGCTGTGCTTTATGTGATTTAGAAAGACTGAAAAACTGCGTAGATTTGTTTCGGCATTGTGTATGAGTGCACTGGATCCTTTCTGAGGTGCGCCCAGCTCTGTGAGTTCATCAACTCCTCCAGAAACTAAACCTGGATGAGGGAAGCTTTCAGCAGTTCTTCCGACTGAGCTGAGCCCAGTTTGATGAGCTGTTGTCGGCAGGAGGATTTCCCTCGGGACACACACTGCAAGTGCTACGTCATAATCACGCCCATACGAGAGCAAGCTCCTGAATGGTTAACGTGGTGCGAATGTCTAATAAAAAGTTCAGATTTTCCAACTTGAGCAAGCAAAACACTCAATTCGTGCCGCTTCCTTCAAACAAATCACGTCATTCGCGCTGCCTCATAGGTGTTCATTTTCAGCAAAGGATGTCACGCCTTATGGTAGTCAATATGCGCTTCACCTGAAAGCTTTAGTATGTTTCTCGACACACACTCCGAAGCCTCGGCACTGAATGTAGCATCATTAAATACTGGCCTGGCATATGTAATACAGCATTTTTGGCAGTTTTCGCGGATGTGTAAACATGGATCATTTTAAAAACGTTGTCATGTAAACGTGAAACTTTTTTTGAATGGGGAAAACTTTTCAGTTTTTGGCTATGGCGTAGTTGCGTAAAAGTAGCCTTAGATACCATATAAACATAGATCAGCAACAGACATAACTCTGTCAGGCCATCAGCCATCTTTGAAATACATCTAGTTGTGTTTAATGTGTTTTTCTCATATGGCTGCAGTGTTGCAGATGAAAATGTTATGGGCTTATCTCCTCTCCAAGATGCCAGTCTACATGAGCAAAGGGTCATTCGGCCAGTCATTCACAACATCCATCCAAACATCCTCCCACAATCAGACCCAAACAAACAATAAATAATGTCATAAATATGCAGAACAAATGGGGGACACAGACAAACCCCTTCAAGAGTCCCTGTCAATTTTTTTTCCCTTCATTTTGTCTTGTGTGCTTGTTAATACAAAACTCAAATTCTTGAAAATCAAATTTACGATGCTGGGGTATCATACATATTCTCCTAGATTACTCTAGAACTTGTTCATGCTGGATTAAAGTCTTTAATAATTCAAGCCAGCAGGCTGGAGAGACAAACAAAAGCCGTAAGAAATGCTTTAGTTTGTGACACACCGCAGGACATCAATGGTTACACAAGATTTTTTTTTGTTTTTGTAAAGCGTTGTGGTACCCTTTGAATAAAAACGCCCCAAAACGTCCCTCTTAAAGCAACAGAAAGTGCATTTAAACATCAGATAATTCCTGGTAATTACGGCACTCCCTTAGAAACAAAAAGGAGGACAAAAAGAAAGGTATGTAAAAACACATATTGCTTGTAGTTGCGTATCGGCCTTGCGAATGTATTTTTGTAAATGTCACTG
Organism: Danio choprae; assembly: GCA_903798125.1. Taxonomy (NCBI): domain Eukaryota; kingdom Metazoa; phylum Chordata; class Actinopteri; order Cypriniformes; family Danionidae; genus Danio; species Danio choprae. Next base: position 5,718,572 of record CAIGQW010054506.1, read on the forward strand.
TGAGATCAACACTGAAAAAAGAGGAAAAATAAAAACTCCACAATCTTTATATTATTTCTCATTACCAGAATGAACCAGTAGAATAAATTAAAACTGTAACTAAGAAAATGACAAACAAATTGTCCATTGAAATTACCGTGTAGAGTTCGTGTATTTTTCGTTTGTAAGGAACACAGCAGCCTTGAAGCATGCTCAGTGACAGGAACGTGGGTTGCACAACAGTTCGAGCATCACCACTTGGGCACAGAAGGGGAAGGACGAGACCCTGAAATCTGGGTAACAAAAGAGTGACAGAGAACATTATGGGAAAACGCCCACAATGCATTTCCTTCATGACATGCCTGGGTCCTCCTCCAGGATTCCGTGAATGCTAGGATACAGGAGCAGGGTGCACAAAGAGGCCTTCATTCAGCCAGTAAATGTACCACCAATGCTCAGTCTGTGCTGACTCCTCGTGCTGTGGCGGTGTAACTTCACTGAGTCCAGGGGTGGCATAATAAAAGAAACAAGTGGGAGCATAACAGCCATGCTTGAATCTCAATAGACCAAAAGGCTGGTAAAGCTTTCATGAGGAATTGGGGATCTGTTTCTAAAGTCAGGAAACAAGATTTTTTTTCCCGCAATTGGAGTCCCAGCTTGTTGTCATCTTGGGGATAGCTATGGCTTAAAAATAGAAAAAAGCAAAGTCAATCTGTGTCCGGGTCTAGCGGTTTAAAAAGACCAACCAAAAACGAAACAAGAAAAGTCTTATTTCTGAGAACCAGACATTAATGACAAGCCTATAAACTAAATTTAAAATGTCCCACACAAGAGCATCTCCAGGTCCACTCATCTTTGCTCATAAGTGGTGCCTGCCTGCCTGTGTGTAAAGTCCCCAGGGACTGTGCAGGTGATGTCAGGATACTTCTATGATTTCCATGCTCCCAGAGAAGCTGGACTGTTTGCTGATCTTTCCCAGTTCTTCCCTTGAACGTGTCTCTGATATCCCCTCTTCAAACTCCATCTGACAGCTGCGCCGTTTGAACTGCTTATCGGCAGCACTGGAAGTGGGAGCGTCCTCATGCCAACTCCCCCTTGAGTCCCGTGGTTCCCCCACCTTGTCCCGCAGACGCACAGCCTCACATGGCCCAGGGAGACTGCTACAGCCTAGCGCAGGGAAGTGTACCATCCCTCCTCCACCTCCATTACCATTCATTGACTCAGAGCCGTAGAACCAAGGGGCTTCGTCTGTTGGCGTAACAGGGGTTGTGGCCTGTACGGTGTCTCTATGCTTGGTCCACATGGGACCGGTGCCCACAGTGGGAAGGCTGAGCAGCAGGGAGGGCTTCAGATTGTCATTAAGACTGGAACTTTTTTGTGCAGAGAATGTGCGTCCAAAGTTTAGGCTGTGCACGGGAGAACTTCCAGCACTGCTACCATTGTGCTTGCTTTTCCTTCGAGAACGAGGCCTGGAGCTGCTCTCGGGAAAGATGCTTGGAGATTCAGCTAACCCAGGGCTGACAGAAACAGGTGAGTGCTGACATATGCAATTGGCTTCTCTGGCCTCTGGGCTATCGAGTTTGCAGAGTTTGGGGACATCTTCATTATGTGCAGGTGCAAGGCGCAGACAGTGGTTGGGCTCGTAGACCGATTTGATGTCGAGTGAGAAAGAGCGTTTGAGCCTGTTGGTGTCCAGAATACGGTCTGGCGACAGATTCAAGCCATTAAAGCCCTGCTGGAGTGAGGTTGGAGAAGGCAGTTTTCCATCTAATTCTGTGCTGTCCTTCTCAGCCTCCAAACGGCCCTTTTCAGGATCACTGGAAGATTCTCCTCTAGGTTCTGACAATTCCTTCAACTGCTCCAACTTCTCCTGACCTGAAGACAGAGCCTTCAGCAACCTCAGACCTTTCTCAAACTCCAGCAGCTGTCCCAGGAAATTGAAGTTGGGCGATATTGAAGGTCTGCGATCCTTTACAAACCTGGAAACACAAGAAGAGTATTACCCTGAGGCAAAATCCACACATGCGCATAGGACAACATATTTAACACAAAGAGGCATCATGTGAGGATGAAAAGGCCTTGGATAAAGATATGCTTTTAGGAAGCCTACAGCAGGTATTGTTTGCAAGTTTCTATGTGATCCATTTTCCATATTGCAGGAAATAGATATACAATTACAGCTAGCAGAAAATATCTTTCTAAGACTGTGCAATCTAAGCTGCAGGGTGTCTGAGTGAGTTTACCTGTAAGCGTCATCTGATGACAAGCCCATTGTCTTCATAATATAAGCAATGGCGATGGTGGCCGACCTGGAGATGCCAGCTAAACAATGGACAATGACTCGACAGTTGGAAACCTTGGCTTTGTCTGAAAGGAAAGAAAGAAAATGTCTAAGTAATCACAAAACATGCAAGATAACTGAATACCTCTTCTATTGACAAGCCAAAAAAAAACAATAATCAACATTTCTGGTATTGACGCAAGCATTTCCTTACCAATAAACTCATTTGTTTTGTCGAGCCATGGCAGGAGTTTTTCACAGTAGTTGTCATTAACAGGAATGCGCATGAAATGGCTTTCGGAGATGAACTCTGGTTTTGGGCAGGTGTTACTTGCATTTAATACATATGTGATGCCGTTTTGAGCCATCAGATCCTGGGGGAGCAAGGAATTAAGATAGAAAAAATTATGAACAAATGAAAAGGTCTCTAACATTCCAAGATTTTAGTAATGAGCTGTTGTACCTTGTTGAGCACATCTTTTTGTGAGCCCAGGTAGAGATGGGGCAGGATTCGTGTGGGACCGACATTTGCCACAGGCAGACACGGCTGAGACAAGCTCATAGGCAGAGTGGCCACTGGCTTGCCTTCACAAAGGCCTGGGAAACATGATGAGAATGCTGCAAAGCCACCTAAAGAAACACAGAAAGAAAAGAAGGAACACATTAGCAACAAAAAGACCCTTGACTTATGGAATTTTAAGACAAGAATGAGACTGTGAAGAATTCTGCGACTGTTAACATCATCACTGTTAAAACAGATGTTATGTAAGGGAGACAATTTGACAATGCTCAAACAGGACAAACAACTGAACAAAGACACTATGATAAAGACTAACAAAAAGACTTGTTGATGTCATATGTCATTTGTCAAAAACGAAGCAAGAAAGGATTCAGATGTTCTGAAAAAGATTATGTCAATCTAGGTCAGTGCATGTAAAAACGCAGCAGTCAAGTGAGCAAAGGCCTATAAAAGAATGCTGTCTCTTTAAGAGGCGGGTGGCTCCAGTTTTGGCATTTGTCTGCTTGAGCTCTTTTTCCTGAATGACCTAATATCCTCAACTGAACAATTGCGTCAAGCTTTGGGAATGAGGGTGGTCACAGGTGCGGACCAAGCCCTTGATTCACAGCTCTTGGGTGTAGGCTGAGTGGACAACAAAATACACACATACTAAAGCAAAGATGTATACACTTATAGAATGCATGCATCTATAACCTGGAATGTATTTGTGTAACAGGGAAAGATGGACAAGTGGAATTAAATTACAGAGCAAGTAAGCAAAGACTTCATCGAGCTGGGCAGTGCTGCCAGAAAGTGTGAGCCCCAGCAGATGGGTTTAGACCTTAATCTCAGATGAGCTTCATGAGAATCTGGGACATGGTAACCCTGGGAGCATGCATACACAGCAGTCAACCAGGGAGCCATGAAATCATTTCATCCCAGCCAGGAAACAGTGCAATAGTCCAAACAAAAGTGACTGTGTTAAACAGAACTCGATGGGAGGGAGGAGTTGTAACGAACAAGTCAATAAAGTGAGTCATGGCAAATAAAAAGTGAGATGATAACATTTAGAACAAAGAAAAATGTAAGCCATGTAAACGTTATCGCATGACATCATCCTGTGTATGTATGCAACTTAACCTACCCCTAACTTTACTTACCCTGCTTTGCCCTAACTGACAACAAGGATCAGCTGTCCCACTTATTAATGCACAAATTACCAACATCAACTATCAGCCAAAAATGAAAATGTGCTCACTGTTTACTCCCCCTCAAGTGATTCCAAACCTTTATGAGTTTCTTTCTTATGCTAAACACAAAAGAAGATATTTTAAAGAAAGCTAAAAACCAAGAACTATGGGGAAAAACAAGAACTATGGAAGTCAGCTTCTCCAGCTCTCTATAAGATATCTTCTTTTTAGTTCAACAGAGGAAAGAAAGTCAAACATTTTTGGAACAAGTGAAGGAAGAGTGAATCATGACATAATTTTCTGTTTCAGGTGAACAATCTCTTTAAGAGCGTGAGCGACAACCTGTCTGTTTCCTGCTATTAACGGCAATGGCAAGTACAATGACATCATCTCTTAGCATAGAAGACCGAGAGGTGATTTGCATGTCACTCAAGCAGAACCAACAGGCCTCTGGTGCCTCCTCCATACACCCTTCAACCCAGTGATAGATGAATGATTGCCAACCAAATGTTCTACAACCCCCATACTGGTTCAAATGCACCCTTCCCCCCTCAAAAACCACACATACATATACATTCTAACACAATGATACTACCATCAAATCCTTGATGTCTACTCCCCTCTTCTGAAATGTAACCATCTTTATCAGCCCAGTGACATAACTGGGGTTAGGCATTTTGTCAACCATCCACGGTAAGACATCAATTTTTCCCTAGTGTGTGGCTTCCTATCTCAGATCTCTCAAATGCACTACTTGTGCCAAAACAGGGAAACAATGATGACCTCCCATCCCTCTTCCTTGAACTCACAGGTCAAGGATTTCAAAGGGTGTCTGAGATCTGTGAAAGCAAGACAGCTTAAAAAGCAAGTGAACAGGACCTCCTTTTGGAAGGATCTGGAAAACTGCTTCGAAGATCTACAGGGATCCTCTATATAGCTTCCTCGAGAAAAGAAAAAAAAGCATGTTTCTGGACCACAGCAGCACAAACAGGAAAACGTACAGCACCACATTGTTGAAAAGCCAAGAGAGGAAATACTTAAGTGAGGTCATCAGCTATCATTTCCAACAGGGCGGTGGTGGTGACAGTTAGGATTACAAGGAAACCATGAGCTTCCGTATCTGTCTTAATGTCTTGTTGAAGTTAAACGATTGACCAGTTTTATTTCTGCAGTAATCGCACGATTAATATACTATTATTATATATATATATTATTATATATTATTATTATATTAATAGTGATGTTTCTTAAAACCACTATAAATGAATGTGCGCAAGAGAAGTGTGCCAGGGTCAACCTCACGCTGGACGAAAAGGCAATGTGCCACTCGTACACTTCCTTTTTTCTCTCTCTCTCTCTCTCTGTTTGTCTAAAGCTTACATAACCTCCATTCGCCATCCAGCTTTCTCTGACGTACCTCAGACCTCAGTTCTTCAGAGTAGTGCAATAAACTCTTTTGGAGAAACCGTTTCATCATGGAAGTATTTATCTTTAATTGTTTTGATGATACTTACCTGAATGTTCAATGCAGCTGCAATACCATGTTCCCCTACAGTGCAAGCACTGAGGGTTTTGTTGCATATGTGCATGATCTATGGAGACATGATGGCGTTTAATAACACAGAGTTGCACAGTTGATTAACTACAGCCTCTGATATTAGTTCATTGTCCTCTGGCACCTGACCTCCATCTTTAGGAGCCCCTCAGTTTTTCATCTTTTCAGCTGAACTCTATAGCCACTCTCACACAGGCTTCCATTCAGGCCTCTACATCTAGTGGCATTGATGGGCCCCTGAATGAAACTAATGCACATTAACACAAACACACGCACGCACACACACACGCACGTCTCTAGATGCAGAAGACATGACGCCATTGAGAATCAGACCCCATCTGTCCCCATCTCCACGCACACGCACTCACTTATTAGCATCTCAATAAAGGCCCAATGACATCATTGCACACATGCATGCTGCACAATGAGGAACACAAAAAACAGCAGGGGGTTGGTGGCTACCTCATCACTCCCGGCGCTTTGTGTCATGCTTGACAGATTAGAAGTGTTAAACCCCGGGACCCTGCATCTTCCAATCATTAACTGTTGGCGCTTTTACAATTATTACATTTCTGCTTTAAAGCCGTTACGGAAACATAGACGTCACTGCAATAAAAGTCAATTGCTTAGCAAAGTCCAACTGTTTAACTTGTACTTGATGACATCAGTACAAGGCATGCATGATATATCAACTCAAATATGTGAATCTGCATCCCAAAAAACAGCCATACGTGTCAATTCTTGGAGGTTTTAATAAATAAGCTTTCCACCGATGTATGGTTTGCTAGGATAGAACAATATTTGGCAGAGATACAACTATTTAAATATGTGGAATCTGAGGGTTTAAAAAAAATTATGGAGAAAAGCGCCTTTGAAGTTGTCCATATTGAGTTCTTAGCACATTACTAACCTAAAATTAAGTTTTGATATATTTACACAAAGAAAATGTACAAAATGTCTTCTTGGAAGATGATCTTTACGTGATATTCGAATGATTTTTGACATCAAATAAAAATCGTGCAAAATAAAACTGGTTTTGTGGTCTAGGGTCACATACACACTTTATGTGCGCATAATACTGCACCATGAGCTGTGAACTATGAACACACGCAAATCAGCTGCAGTAAATGTACTAAAATAAAACAATCCCACGCATTCCCATTTAACTTGCAACTACTTTAGAGACTATTAAAACAGCACAAATCTTTTACTTTCTTCGATAACTATTCATTGTAGACTTAACATGACAACATCGACCAATCTCAAATACTAGAACAACAAAACTAGATCACAATCTCGAACCAATATGTGTTTGACAGGCTCAAATGGGGAAAGCACCGTTGGCCCAGGTGTCAACAGACGCTACACACCTCTAAGCTTGCGTTCTTTCCTCATTTTGCGGACTCTGATTTTGAGCCTCATGTCTGTTTGCTGAAGCCCCGGCCAGAAGCAGTTCTCCGGAGACGATATGACCACGTCTAGGGGCATCTGCACCAACTCAGAAAGCACCAATCAGTCCAAACCGCAGTCCAAAAAAATATTATGTCCACAAGATACTGGGTAGCCCAAAAAAGTAAGATCCTAAAAAACAGGCAGGAAAGATCCAGCTATGTCCTCCACTCAGTAACAGCAGAAGAACTGTGTGGTCTTTCCTCAGGAGTGCCACGGATCCTTCCTCGATCTCATTCTGTGTGGCAACAACTGAAAGTGGAGCTCGCTATTGTTGTACAGCCTCCATTCAAGTCTTTCCCCGCCCTCTCTCTCTCTCTCTCTCTCTCTCTTTCTCTCTCTCTATGACCTTAGAGTGAATGAGCTCATTTGCCGTGAGCACAGTCTGCCCTGTCTCTCTCCTCTTTCGCTTACTTTCACTCTGTCTCGCCCCAATCTCTCTCCCTCTCTCGCTCTTACTGTGTATGAGCTGAATCTGGCTCATGAGTAAGGCATGCAACCACATTCCTTACTCACCGAGCAAATATGCAGCCACCTTAGGGGCCCACTCAATGTTTTTCTGAAAATGAAAAAATATAACACCCTCTCGACGGCTTTAGGCATGAAGCAGACTGCAAGCGCGCACTTTATACATGTACAAAGAGATGCATGTTTCAGCATGATCACACTACCTACAGTAAATGTATTACAATTGCTATAATGTTAAATGCTTTACATTGTGGTGTATTGTAAATCATTCATTCAATCATTTTCCTTCGGCTTAGTCTCTGATTTATCAGAGGTCGCCACAGTGGAATGAACCGCCAACTATTCCAGCATATGTTTTACGCAGTGGATGCCCCGGTACTGGGAAATATTGTAAATCAGTAATGTTCACAAAATCCTGCATTTAAATGCCTCTGCAGTGCAATTGGTATAGCAGGGCACTGGCAAAACTAGGTTTACAGGTTTTATTCCCAAATGAATGCATGTGCAGGAAATACTAGAAGTGTCTGATAAATGTGAAATATGTAGTTTTATTTATAAACTTTAATTTTTTACAACGCCATAAGAGTTAAACAGTTAAGTTGTACCATGTTTTAAATCGATTTAGCTGATTTGGAGCCATTTTTGCTTAGCTTAGCATAGATCATTGAATCGGATTAGACCATTAGCATCTTGCTCAGAAATTATTAAAGTTATATTTTTCCTATTTAAAATGTTACTCTTCTGTTGTTACATCTTGTACTAAGACTGACAGAAAATGAAAAGGTGCTATTTTCACTCATTCTGAGGTAATAATCATGGTACAGCAGCAAAGTTCCTTGATTACTATGTGAGAATGAGAATACAGTTGCTAGCTTTATTGGCCTTCTCCCCCCATCGGTCTTAGTACACAATGTACAACAAAATAGTCAAGCTTTAAATAGGAAAATTATCAAAACTCTTTGGTCATTTTTGAGTGAGACGCTTATAGTCTAATCCGATTCAATGATCTATGCTAAGCTTAGCTAAAAGTGCTCCCACCATACACAAAAAACACCTGAAGGGATACAAAAATGGTAAAACTCAACAGTTTATCTCTAGGAGAGTCTTTTATTTTAAAGTCTAACTCCTTTATTCATGCAGCACAGATGTGTTAGACTTTAGGTTTGTAAATAAAAGAGGACATCAGCCTACAAACATGCTAAAATAGTGATAGCGCTGCAGAAAATAATTGCAGTGTCTGTTCTTAAGAACACTGCTGGATTTTTGTAAAACACACTTAACTCCTGAGAAGACCAAGTTGGGTCCAGGCTGGTTTATGCTAGCTAATTGTGGTTTGACTGCATCACTCACAACTTTGAAAGGGTAACTGCAGTCCCTTTAGCATGTTTCAAGTGTAAACTTCTCTATGGGTGAGTTTGATTCTTGTAAACGTTCAGTAGGGAGCAGTTCACAAGAGTGCAGGATTATTTATCAGGTGACACAAAGGAACAACACGTTACTGTATGTGTGGATTATAGAGTGTTGTCACAGTGTATAAAATCTATGCTTTAAGGCTCTAACAAAGGAATTTTTGAGTGAGCGAGTGTGGTGTGGGCGAGGGTTAGTGCTGATAGCGCTTGTTGTCGGAGCACAAGTGACATGCGATATGCGGATACATCAGTCCATGATGTAATGCTTACAGGGCCCCAGCTGTCATGCCTGAGGTGTGAGGTAGCCTCCAGTTGAGCGCAACGCCAGCTCCAATCACTCAACACTCACATGTGTGCATCAGTCTAAGTGTGTCTAAATCCCCCCCTGTCTGTGATAAACCAGCGTGAAATTTTGCTGGAGTTTGACATACATATCACATAAATGGATCCCAATGGGGCATCTCTCATTTAAGCTCACGATATGGGGCGAAGGAACCAGAACTCTCAGTGCATGATTAAGCTTCTAGATGTCTTATGTATACAAGCCATAAGTGAAGTCATGATGAAGTCATGGAAAGAAACACTACACGTGCACTCAGACATTACTTGCTACGCATGCGTGGCTATATCATTTTACCATCACTGAAACAAAGCAGATACACACCATACACTCAAAAAAAAAAAAAGACATCGGAATAACTTAAATTACTTCCCCATTAAGAAAGCTGATGCATGGAAATATATGCAAATTATATATAGGACATTTAAATTCATATTTGAATTTCAAATATAGAAAATAAATCTTATATAATTTTGAAATAAAGCAAAAATGTCTGTTTCATATATATTTTTGAATTTCATACATA
>CAIGQW010054506.1:5728667-5748293 GCA_903798125.1 Danio choprae
ATGAGTACACCTCATTTTGAAAATGAATATTTTTATCCATTTCTCAGTGGACAAAACAGATTTATTAAACAGATATATTTATGAATATAATATTTTAGTCTTTATTTACTTTTATAAATAGAGAGATTATACATTTAAATTAACGCAAAATAGTGGAAAATAATTACAAACTACAAAATTTCAACAAAATTTTATACATTTTTGTTTCTCTTGAATTTCGATCTTCTAAATTGTTTTATTTAATATTTTTTCCCTAACATAAAAATTTGGCCGTACTAATTTTGGACCGTTATTTTGTCAGATGAGCTCCAGATTTGGCTTTAGTACTGGCTAATCTCATGTATATGCACAAATATAATATTGTAAAGCTTTGTAAAGCAATATTTTTATAGGCCCTTTTTGCAATATTCAGAAATATACATGTATGTTGGAAATATTTTATATATGTGAAATCCAAATATGAACTTGTATGCCATTAATGTAATTTGCACATATTGTCATATTTCCATGTGGGTCAACTGAAAACCGTAATAAATTAAGTTATTAATTATTATTAAATTAAATTAACAAGTTATTCACTCCAAAAAGTGTGTCCTTACTTGTCTCATGAACTGCTTTAATTTTCACACTACTGAATCACCAACATCCTTTGTTAGACCCACCTGCTGACTTGCTTTATTCAGACACACATAGAGTGACAAATGCGCTATTTTAATTGTAAGTGTCAACTACAGCCGTTAGACGATTCCAGGCGTAGGAGTTTCCACACAAGTGATGGTGACACACTGAAATGCACACTTATGCTAATGATACCAATGGAATAGCTGCACGATTTAAGATCTGGAAGTATCAAAATATGATCACCACACAAGCAGTTTTCCATTTCCATTTTCCATGTGTTTAACACTGCAGTGCAATTGGTATAGCATGCAGGGCACTGGCAAAAATAGGTTTACAGGTTTTATTCCCAAATGTATGCACGTGCAGGAAGCATTAAAAGTGTCTGATAAATGTGAAATATGCAGTTTTATTTACAAATTTAAAGAAACACTCCACTTTTTTTTGGAAAATAGGCTCTTTTTACAACCACCCAGAGTTAAACAGTTGAGTTTAACCATATTTTAATCTAATCAACCGATTGATTTGGAGCAATTTTAGCATAGCTTAGCATAGATCATTGAATCGGATTAGACCATTAGCATCTTGCTCAAAAAATATTAGTTATATTTTTTCCTATTTGAAGCCTGATTCTTCTGTTGTTACATTGTGTACTAAGAGTGACAGAAAATGAAAAGTTGCTATTTTCCAAGACGATATGAACTATACTCTATAAACCATATATTTGACACACATCATTGGTTGAATTATTGTGCATTCAAGTAAAGTTGGAAAGTTCTGGGCGAGTTGAACAGGCATTAACATCACCAAAAGGGTGGGAAATTGACTTATTGGTGGAGGTTAGTGTGAGAGAACATGTCAAAGACGGTGGATGCAGTTTCTGTATTATTGATACATTTGTTGATATTAATGAATCTAAGTTGCATACAACATTCATTTGTACGTGGAAAATGCACATGCAGATAAAAAAAATGTATTGAATTATGTAGAAATCGTATGTTTCCATCTTGATCCAACCAAACTGATTTGAATACATCTGATATCATACTTACAACTTCCCTAGAACAGATTTTTGCATGTCTTGAGAAGCGTGTGCTTGTTTTCCAGCGTGAACACATATGTACTGTTTTCACAACAAGAAAAAAATTGGAGAAAAGACCACCACTAGTTTTAACTAGTTTAAACTAGTTTAGTTTAACTTCTGTAAGTGCTGGAGGATAATACGCAGTGATGTTCCTTAGTTACCTATCTTAGGACTATTTTCAGGTGCTGCATAATATCATTGCCCCTGCTTCAGCCATGATACAGCAGCAAAGTTCCTTGATTATTACGCTTGAATTTGAGTATAGTTCCTAGCCATATTGACCTAGAAAACTTTTTCAGTCAGTTTTAGTACAGGATGTAACAACTGAAGGGTTAACCCAGGTAGCAAAGAATTTTGGCCCAGATTTGGCATAAAGCTGGCAAATGAAGCATTTATCTGCCACTGGCATACAGCATGTGGGCCAAACATGGCCCTGGTTTGGCTGAGGTGGCACCGTCTTTAAGGCGGCACACAAGATTTGGGCCAGATGTAAAATGTAGTATTTGGCCCAGATGTTAAATATTTATATGTGGGCCACATTTAAAATACATAAAAATAATTTTTGAGTAAAGAAACAAATTCTACCAATCAGGTCCCTTTGAGAAAAAGCACGCCCATAGTGTGCTTAAAGCGCAATGCTTCATGGGTTTATCAATTTCATTGCAATTGTGACACACCAACCTATCTGGCCCAGTTCAGGCTCAGGCCAGTTCAGTTGGCTGAGACTTGGCCCAGATATGGCCAAACATGGAACATCACTGCGTGATAACTTGCCATACTTGGTCCAATCATGTACCGTAATTCACTGCGGCATGTGGGCCAAGCAAAACCTGATTGTGTGGGCCAGAGCTGGGCCAGAAAAAATGTGCTATAGGGAAGCTTTAAATAAGAAAATGATTAACACTCTTTTTTGGAATCTTTGAGGGAGATGCTAATGGTTTAATCCAATTCAATGATATATGCTAAGCTGAGCTAAAAGTGCTCCCGTCAAGACCCTAAAATTGGTTGAATGGATTAAAAAATGGTGAAACTCACCTCTTTAACTCTAAAGGACATGTAAAATGAGCCTATTTCTGAAAGAAAGTGGAGGGTTCCTTGAAGCAAACTTAGCAATGAGTTGATATTTTAGCATTGGTTGACTTTATATCAGTTTTCATCTAACAGTGACAATATTATTTATGTAAAAAAAAAAAACTACAACAAAAAGCAATAAACCAGACTTTGCTCCATTCAGAAAAACTTGAGCTTCCAAGAGTAAGAGCTCAACAGGATGCCGTCACTCAGTACTGAGCTGAAACACAGTGTTCAGGTCAAAGGTCAAGTTCATTAATCAAGGTCTGCCATGTTTTAGCTAACTTTACCGACAGCTGAAGGAGAAGCCAGTTTTAACCGGTTTTAATGTTCTTTTCGGAGGCCAGTTACACCAGATTAGAATTTTCGGATGTTTTGCAAAGGCATGCTTACACCCAAAATCCTAAAACAAGCTAGAATTGGATTATGAAATTATGTTATTAAGCAAGCAATTTGTACTTCTTATGTCACTGGGGCTTGTGAAAAAAGACAAGGCATCCAGAAAACATTATTGACTAAACTCCTTCCTTCTTCCAACTTTCACATTAATGTCGAAAAAAAAAGAAGACACTTCAATTGAGAGCAGATAGGAAGAGTTATGAAATAATAACTATCACTATTACAGCTGTGAACATATGCTTGATGAATAAAAAGGGTTACTTTCATTTAACACATCTACAAGTCTACAAGCTTTGAATTAAAACCTGCAAAATGATTTGATTGAGAAGTATGTTTAATGTGAACTTGTGATGTGTATCAAGCCATACAGTAACTCTAAAGGTTTTTTTTTGGTCCACATTTCATGCATCAACCATTGCCATGTTTTCTTGATTGAGAAACTAGGGTTCATCTATTAATATGGACAAAGATCTCTGTTCCACTACCCTTCCCCCCTGTAAAAGACAGAGAATAAAAGCAATCTAGAGCCCCCTATGGAGAACTATGATGTCATCGGGCCACATGTAAACCAGGATAGAGGTCTCCAGAGAGGGTTACACAACTGGGAGGATGTGCTTTGTGAGGGTGGGAAGGAAAGGGGGAGAAGGGGATTGAAATGGAGAGCCAGAGAGCGAGAAAGAGAGAGATAAATGAGAGGGAGTATTAATGCTTCCAATAAGACAGTGGAATTATGACAAAGCCCACATTCTTCGCACAGGGGCTTCAGGCTCCGCTGGAAATCCAAATTTAGCTGAGGATGGAATGGAAGGATTTTGGGCCTCAGTCAGGAAATGAGTGCCGAGTGGCGTCACTTGTTTGTGTATGCGTGTCCTGTGTTCTGCAAACTTCTCCTGGAATTCATAGCATTCTTGAAGAGCCACCAAAACCTTTGAAACTTTTGGAAGAGATTGGAACTAGGACACGCTAACATGTTAATATAGAACTAAACAATACTCTCAGTTTCACTCACTTTCCTTCTGCATCAAACCTGATTTAATAGGGGTCGCCACAGAGGAATGAACCAGCAATTACTCTGGCATATGTTTTTATGGAGCGGATGCTATTTTAGCCTCAACCCAACTCAGAGGGTAGTCGGGTAACTCATGAACCCTCAGTGCTGGGAAACCCATACACTCTCTCATTCGCGCACACACACGTATCCAATTCAACTACATGCCTACCCCGGGGGAAACCGGAGTACCCGGAGGAAACCAACATGAACACGAGGAGAACATGCAAACTTGACACAGTAATGTTAACTGGAACTCGAACCAGCAACCTTCTTGCTGTGAGGCGACAGTGATAACCACTGAGCCACTGCCTTCTTGCCATAACAACTCGGCCCTAGTCAATCAGATCTTAATTCCTGACCATTTCTCCTACATTCAATCTAATCTACCCACATTTTGAACACAGACTCTTAATTGGAAATATGTGATTTAGCCTACATGTTTGTAAAAGCACAAAACATACTTAAACATACATTTGACTGCATTTTTTCTAGGTAAAATGAAACTGCGGGCAGTATGACGCCAACAACTTTCGTTCCTTTTCACACTAATGATATATGTTATCAATAGGGTTGGGTATCATATGAATTTTATCAATTCCGATTCCAATTCCAATCGATTTCCAGTTTGATTCTAGTGTAGTCAAAAAAGTTAAACATTTAGTCACACTGGTATTGACATTTAGTCAATCTAATCACAAGTGGACAAAGGAGACGCATTACCGTTCACACCTGGTTTCATCTTTCAACCATTTCTCGGTATGGACAGCTTTTCTGGAATGGTCAGTTTGCTCGGTAGCTCACTTTGTACAATGCTGTGCTTGTGACACCAGTAAAGTACAGTTCCTTAAAAGCAATATAAAAATTAAGCTAAAACTAGGTGGTCGCAGTGCACTTTTTATTACATTTGCTTTTGAAAACACTATTGGTTTGGTTTGGGAAAGATTTAGGTCAGTGGTTCGCTAGTCTGTATGACAAGCCCCATCTTCTAGTAGACGTGCACAAAAACGATGTGTATCTGAATTATAAAACAACTCATATCTTATGTAACGCATTTCAGATTCACAAAAATGTAGACAGCGCCCTCTAGTGGATTTGTCATCTGAAACGTGCAATGAAATGTACTCGAAGCAACCCATTTTACATTTCACAAAAATGTCGTTTCACATTTTGGGTTAAGCCTGGGTTGCACATCTTCTTCATAACATTTTGCCTCATTAGTGTATATTCTACCAGTTCTCGCATTCCTTGAGAATCAAACTCACACTGAATATTTGAATGCAGAATATACATGTGTATATAAGAGAAATTGAAAATTCTTGTTCTTGGAAAGCTTTCTATACTAATCCTTGTTTTATCTACAACTTCTAAAAATGATTTTTAAAAGCATGACCTCAATTGTTTGAGCTATAAGAATTTCACAAACCATTTATGCTTTCACTTGGCCCGCCTTGAATGAAATATGCTGGAGCTTGGAGGTTAGCCAATCATAACAATCCATTTACATACAGAGATCTTTTACGACAGCAAAAAGCAGCCTTTTAACCATGAGGACAGGGGCAGCTTTAGAATTTTGTGGTGCTAGAAGCATAAAGGGGACCACAAAAAGGCTACAAAATGATTAAATATGGTCTCTCTGATTCTGTATGCTGAACGCTGAGTGGTGTTCTTCGATTTCAATGCACCAAGTGTGTGTGGATGGTAGGTAGATGCAGAAAATTGGGTGAGTAAACAAAGAACTTAATGAAAAAGAAAGAGACAGTAGCAGAGAGACGTTCACGTCATGCTAAAAGAATTTGGCATTGGCCGGCCCGCTGACATTTCTTCATTTCTTCAGCTTGTTTCTCAGAATTGACATAACACATATAATTTGAGGTCTATGAGAGCACGGAGAAACTCTAGCTAAGTTTAAAGATGGCCAAACGTAGGACAAACGTTCCTCGTTTCTTCGTACCACTAAGTGGTGTATGTGTATGTTGAGGGTACAGGGTGGAGACTGAAAGGTCATCTTTTCGACCTTTGCAAATCTGTGGCGTGTGTGTGTGCCTGTTCAAGTAGGTAACTGGCGCCAGATGTGATGACCACAGGAACCTGAGCTAAAAATAGAGGCATGCTCTAATCAGAAAAACATAGAGAGAACGAGTTGAGTGAGTATGTGTGTGTTTGTTGAAAATAACAGCACTGAGACCATCCCTTGAGAGCTTACCTCATCCTAATGGTAACAGTGGCTCTTTTTCAATAGAAACATTGATCCCTGTGTTCCCCTGGGACGATAATGGACATGGCCTATAAAGGAAGTCAAGCTTCCAAAGGATAATGGTTTACATGTTATTCTAAACTGATTCAAAATCTTTTATACTGTCTTATTATGAATGGGATTATGGGGTGTTCAAAGATGTTGCTAGATGAATCTCAATATATTTCAAATTTTGATTAAAAGTAATGAATTCATTCATTCATTTTCCTCCGGCTTAGTCCCTTTATTCATCAGGGTTCACCACAGTGGAAAGAACCGCCAACTTATTCAGTATATGTTTTACACAGCGGATGCCCTTCCAGCTGCAACCCAGCACTGGGAAACATCCATACACACTCATTCACACACATACACTATGGCCAATTTATCTTATTCAATTTACCTATAGTGCATGTCTTTGGAGTATGGGGGAAACCGGAGCACCCGGAGGAAACCAGAGCACCCGGAGGAAACCTACGCGAACACAGGGAGAACATGCAAACTCCACACAGAAATGCCAACTGGCCCAGCTAAGACTCGAAGCAGCGACCTTCGTGCTGTGAGTGCTAACCACTGAGCCACCGCGTCGCTTCGTTTCGTTTTCCAATTTAGTTCGTTGTAGTTTAGTTGTATTTAGTTTAGTAAATATTTGAACACATTTCGAATTTTTAGCTTTAGTAATTATAGTTTAGCATATTTTTACAGGTCATAAAAAAGTACTCATCAATGTCAATGTTCATATTATTATGAAAATAGGCCAAATTAAAACCAGCCCACCACAAGGCTACTTTGGTTTCTAGATATTACTTGAGTCTGAATGTACTTTTTAGGAGATTTTTACACCCAATATGTCAAATTTCAGTGTAATTTAAATCTACAATGTTTATTTTTGCTAGCGCACATTGATATATTCAGGTCTCTGTTGATTCATGCAAGTTAATTCACTGAAAAATAATGTTTGTTTTGGTAATCCCCAATCAAAGTCTGACCATTTGCTTCAGCGTTTGGAGTGGCGGTTCTCCTTTGTTGACGGATTCAGCCACAATATTTTTAAGCACATCTCTATTACCGTTAGTTTGCTACACTCAAAAAAAGATTTTTTTTGCTGCTTGTTCAAACTACTTACTCTATTTAAAATGAGCTAAATCAACACAATTCTTGAGGGTTTTTGGGGGGGGGCAGCTTGACTGTTTTATGTTCAATGCACTTAAATGTGTTAAAACAATTGAGTTAACTTAATTGATTTGTGTTGAAAATGAAGCAATTGTATGGAACCCAGTATTTTTTACAGTGTTTGAGTGAGTGATGCGCAAAAAGAAAGCCCCACCCCCTACTTAATATTCCATTTCAGTTGAAAGTACATCAACTTACTGAAATAAATGTCTCCGCAACTTCCAGTTCATGAGGACTTAAAAAATAAGTAGCCTGCACCGCAGTCCCGTTAAAACTTTCCATCTCCATTAATAATATCCTTTAAAAATATATTCATACAATTAACATTTCATGAACTCAAAGCTAATATCACATATTTAAAAAATGAAAGAACTCCCATTTCTTATTTAAATGCAAAGTGACCTGGATTTAGTTCCCAGCATCTGGAATATTTTGCCACACATCTCATTTGGTGCCATTCTTTTTGACATGACTTCAAACTTGGATTATTGACTTCATAAATATATTTCAGAATTTACAAAAACTGAACATGTGGGCTAAAAATATAATTGACTTCTGTTATGTTCAGAGCTTTAAAAATCAGTTCCAGCTAAACGAGTATAATAGGAAACCTTTTTTTTCCAGAGAAGTCTGTCAGACTTTTCCTGTGCTGGTTTAAATCATGAATGCCCTCCTGTCCTTTACCTCAACTGGGCGTAGAAACGGTGGTTAAACTGCAGCTTTGGCTGACCGTGGCAAGTCTGAGAGAGAACGCGATGTCGAGGCGCAGGCTTACAGTGAAAGGATATACTGATATTGTTTTAGAGCGAATGCGTCACCACCTGTTCATTACCTCATTTTGGCGAACACACACAAACACTTCAGCAAGAAACGCCCAGTTGCATAATAGGAGCCCGGGAGCGAGACAAAGCTGAATTCAGCTCCAAAAGCAGCGAAATACAAAGGGGGAAGGAACAGCCGCGCTCTGCTCCCTGCCAAGCTAAAACTTTCATCTTCTAATTGAGCATAATTTGCTACTTTCTGCCCAATTCCTTCCACTTTATCTGCATTAACTGTTGGTTGGTACAGAGGACGTTTTATATGTTTTCAATACATGGAATAGCACCCAACTATGCAGTAAAAAAAATGTACAGCATCTGGAAAATGTTTGAAAAAGTCCCGCCCCAATGCATTATTACTTATGAACAACACTAATTATTATATAGTATAATAATGATGATAATAATAATAATAACAATTGTTAAAATGATTAATAATTGATCATGTTCCCCACATTTTAAATAAATTCACAAG
Organism: Danio choprae; assembly: GCA_903798125.1. Lineage (NCBI taxonomy): Eukaryota > Metazoa > Chordata > Actinopteri > Cypriniformes > Danionidae > Danio > Danio choprae. The sequence continues at coordinate 5,737,590 of CAIGQW010054506.1, forward strand.
AATAAAACTGAATTTGGGGAAAAAATATAACTTATTTGCAAATTTGTGGAAGTTGTACAACTGTATAAATATATATTTTTTTATTTTAATTTGTTTTATTATTTAATTTTATTTTAATGGCCAGGGTAGTCCCATTAAAATCTCTTATTCCTGGGAGTCCTGGTCAAAATGGCAGCACAAAATGTGTCGCATTAAATCAGACACAAACACATAAAGCAAACTAAATTGAGCTCTGTTCTATTACAAAACAAATATATAAGAAAATAAAAAAATATAAAACTCTATCTTGGGCCTCACAGTGGCGCAGTGGGTAGCACGTTCGCCTCACAGCAAGAAGGTCGCTGGTTCGAGCCTCGGCTGGGTCAGTTGGCATTTCTGTGTGGAGTTTGCATGTTCTCCCTGTGTTGGCGTGGGTTTCCTCCGGGTGCTCCGGTTTCCCCCACAAGTCCAAAGACATGCGGTACAGGTGAATTGGGTAGACTAAATTGTCCGTAGTGTATGAGTGTGAATGGGTGTGTATGGATGTTTCCCAGAGATGGGTTGCAGCTGGAAGGGCATCCGCTGCGTAAAACATATGCTGGATAAGTTGGCGGTTCATTCCGCTGTGGCGACCCCAGATTAATAAAGGGACTAAGCCGAAATGAAAATGAATGAATGAATGAAAACTCTATCTTAACAATTGTAATTTTAGAATAGAAGTCAATACATGTTATAAATAACTGTACATGTGATTGTACAATGTTAAACGGTGTATTTTTTGTGATTTCAATTGACTAGACAAGCTGTTAGATTAAATACAATATTAAAAATAAAAATATTCAGACGGGAACCCACATTTTTTTTTAGTTCTATCACGCTGACATTTTTACTTTAAGTCCCCAAAATGTCCTTGTGGGAAAAAAAAAAGAACAAAAAACAATATGTGACCCAGTGGGCTTGATGTCCTACAACGCACAGAAAAACAGATGAGCAGATGGTGAACAGCTAGCGCGATAAAGAAAAAGAGTGATTGCACATCTGCAGGACACACACGTACGCTCTGTGGGTAAGGTGTGAAAGCTTCAGGCTGTGAACTCTTGAGTGTGTAAATGTGAATAATGTTTCACTGTAATAAGACGGACAGCGTGAGTAAGATGCCTGTGGAGAAAGACGGAAGATCAAATTCGACAATAGCACGCACAGCATTTGAGTCCATGCTCCAAGGCCAGCTTAACAGATAACAAAGACAAACTTGATGACAGTCAACAGGACAGGGCCCTTAGGGTACACAGTGCTATAACTTGTTTACACCTGCTATTAAGATGCATTTGTGTTAATGTACTCACAGGTGGATAATGTTTTAAAGGGCAGCTATTATGCCCCCTTTTTACAAGATGTAAAATAAGTCTCTGATGTCCCTAGAGTGTGTATGTGAAGTTTCAGCTCAAAATACCCCACAATAACGTTTTATAACTCTTTGAAACTGCCCCTTTAAGGCTTTGATCCAAATTGTGCTGTTTTGGTGACTGTCGCTTTAAATTCAAATGAGATGTGCTCTTTTTAAAAGAGGGTGGAGCTATAAATGCCTATGTGTCACCATATAGCAGCAGATTTAAAACTCTGATGACGGATGACTGCTTCTCACTCAGGGCTGTTTATGCTAATGAGGGAGAGATCTCACTAATGGGCAGGGCTTTCCTCCTCTGATGACATGTACAAAGGGACAATGTCAATCAAAGTGACTGTTTTTATCAAGTGTGATTAAAAAAATACAATGAATACATTTTTATTATTATAGGCTGGCTATATTCACACACGATTGGCTCACAACTGTGTTTAAACCCCTTATAAAAGTGCTTTTTGCATAATAGGTCCCCTTTAAAAGAAAAAACTTTAAAACTAGTCTACATTGGACCACTTTAGTTTTAACTGCCCATCTGCATTTGACTTTCAGTGATCATGAGCTGGAGCCATGGTAATAAAGTCCCGCCCACACTCTCGCAGATCCAATCACAACTATGACAACAATGCCCTTTAAAGGCAACCCTGAAATGACTAGATAAAAAGCACAATGGCTAATATCAGGAATATATACTATTTATTTATAATTTTTAGTCAATCCTATTTATATGTAAATCACATGTGCTTCTCTTCACATAATTCATAATATATTTACAACTTTTAAATCATCGAAACGTCAGTCAACTAAGCAGTTCTTATTAAGATTTTTTGACGTTTTAGCACGCTCGCCTCACAGCAAGAAGGTCGCTGGTTCGAGCCTCGGCTGGGTCAGTTGCCATTTCTGTGTGGAGTTTGCATGTTCTCCCCGTGTTCGCGTGGGTTTCCTCCAGGTGCTCCGGTTTCCCCCACAGTCCAAAGACATGCACTATAGGTGAATTGGGTAAGCTAAATTGTCCGTAGTGTATGTGTGTGAATGGGTGTGTATGGATGTTTCCCAGTGCTGGGTTGCAGCTGGAAGGGCATCTGCTGCGTGAAAAACATATGCTGGATAAGTTGGTGGTTCGTTCCGCTGTGGCGACCCCAGATTAATAAAGGGACTAAGCCGAAAAGAAATTGAATGAATGAATGAACTACACAAACAGAGGAAAAAAGCTTCACAATTATATGGAGAAAGCAAAAGCATGAAGAGTGTGGATATTTATTTATTCCACTACTAACATGCAATGTACTCAATGAACTATGAATAAACTATTATAAATATCTAAAATAAACAACATTAGCACAGATATATCCGTGCAAGTACTGGACTGAATACATCCATAAATATTACATCATCTCCCATCTTTTCGAATTCATCAAAGGCTGCCAGGAGTCATTTGTCATCCGTATTGTCTCAATATGGTCTTAATAAAATCCTAATGTCTACGCTTCTGGCCTCATTTGCACAAGAACTATTTTCAGAGTCTGAAAATAAATAAATTCCAGCATGCGCATCAAAAAAGCTAATGTGATTTTGTTTACATGGATTAAGTGATAAAAAATAGGTGCAGTGGGATTGTATAACACATTGTATATACCACATTGTATAACATCTGAAATTTTGTTTAGCTCATTCTAAAATCCCTCAGCCAAAGTCTATCATCAAAGTGGTTTGGTGGGCTCCCAAAGATTATTATTCATTGGGTTTACAAATTGTTTTTAAGGTAACTGTTACAAACTTACTTCATTTGTTAGGTTAAATTTAGCCATATAAGTAGTTTGCAACCAGTCACATTTTTTGATATTTGGCCAGAGGCGGATCTAGGGGTGGGACCAGAGGGGCACCGGCCCACGTTTTAATTGGTTTGGCCCCTGTAGTGCCCCTCTCCTCTAAATGATTGCTGATTTATATCAATGCTCGGACATAAAGATGGGCATTAATTCATTTTGAACGCCGGATGTTACCTGTTACTTCAGCTATTTTTCTTGTATGACAAGTGCTTTCATCCCTGTAGATCGACTGGCTTGTTCTGAAACAGGGATTAAAATTATTGCAATGTTGCTTTGGCGTGGTTCGCTTTTAGACAAATGTTTTAAAACGGACCAAAATTGATAGACATATGTGAGTAGACTAAACATTTCATTCGTTGATCAGAGTTACAAAGTTCATTTTCTGGGATTCCACTCATAGCTTAAATAACCGTATTGAGCTGTTATGTCAATGGTAAAGGTGTTTCACTTCATGGCGAAATCAATAGTGAAAGCAAAGGATTCGAACGGGTTTTGTGCTGTCATTTACAGTGCAACACAGAAGCTTTCTGTTTAAAATTACTGTGCTTATGATCACTATAAGAAGGTTACAAAATAATTGTGAAGGCAAATCTGTCAAAATGACAGACATCATTTACCGACATCATTTAACGTTACCTGATATCTGATATAGCTATGACACAAACATCCCGTCTAAAAAAAATCTGATTTTTAAAATAAATGCATCATGCATGACATTTACCACAAATATCATGCACCTTGGCCTTTAAAAATTCCTAGATCCGCCACTGTATTTGGCGCCAGTTTCTCAGGAAGTGACGATTTCGTCCTCATTGACTCATTGGATGTAAACGGTGCTTTATTCATAAATATGTCATGCAATATTCCAGTTTTAAGAAGATATTCCAGTCTAATTTGCATCTATGAATGGAAACATAGCTTGTATTGCTACAGCGCATTCCGTTCTATTCCATTCAATGGTTTATGTACAGATTAGGAATGACATTTTGACAAAATCTAATTCACGCTGCGTCAGCCTCAGTGATGATGACCGTGTTAACTTTCCAATTCAAGTGTGACACATTTCTAATTTAAGGTTTCAGAGGCTTATTTGAAAAACATTGAACATGACTCAAGGAGATCTTAGGCTTTAAAAATGACAGGCGTTTCAGCGCAAGCAGCCACATAATCAACCATTTGCAGAAGTGCCGAAATTTCTCAAATCCTGACTGAAATAAATTCGGGCTTCTTTTTTTTCTCCTGCTGACATATTTGGATCAAGCCGCTTAGTAATAAGCGAGAAGAGCTTCACATAGAAAAGTGCCTACTGTGAGGCTTTTTACAGACTCGTCTCTGAGAGAACAACTTTGCTATAACAGTCACTATTAACCAGAAATAATAATTATAGGGAGCATGCACAGAGGAGGAAGGAAGAAAAAAGACATAAGTGTAAGTTATTTTTTTATATTGCGATTTATGCAGCACAAGAAAGCTGAATAAATATGCTTTCCATTTAGGGATGCACCGATATGGATTTTTGATATTGATATTGATAACCGATAACTCTTAAGATTTGGAGGCTGATAACCGATATACTATAGCCGATAAAAATAAATATAGTTATTCATTCATTCATTTTCTTTTCGGCTTAGTCCCTTTATTAATCTGGGGTCGCCACAGCGGAATGAACCGCCAACTTATCCAGCATATGTTTTACGCAGCGGATGCCCTTCCAGCTGCAACCCATCTCTGGGAAACATCCATACACACCCATTCACACTCATACACCACGGACAATTTTAGCTTACCCAATTCACCTATACCGCATGTCTTTGGACTTGTGGGGGAAACCGGAGCACCCGGAGGAAACCCACGCCAACACGGGGAGAACATGCAAACTCCACACAGAAACGCCAACTGACCCAGCCGAGGCTCGAACCAGCGACCTTCTTGCTGTGAGGCGAACGTGCTATCCACTGCGCCACCGTGAGGCCCTAAATATAGTTACACATGTAATATTTTTCCTGAGGCGATTGAAACCAAAATACACAATGACACTCTATCAAACATATATACAATGATGAGGAATATTATTGTTATGTTACTTACTGAGTTATTAATACCACACAAAGAAAGGACGGACTTTGAAGGAATTAACAATGTGAGGAAAGCTCTTTTATAGTGCACTGGACAAGTCTGATCATGTTTGACCCACGCATTTGCGAGGCAGGCAGTTCTATACAATTACTTAATCTATCGGCTTGAAGATATCGGCCTAATTTTGACATCGGGCCGATAACGATAACATTAAAAATAGCATTTATCGGCCAATAACGATACAGCCGCCGATATATCGTGCATCCCTATTTTCATTAAAGGAAAATATTTGACTGAGTCCGAAAATCTGGAATCCCAGGCTTCGAATAAATGAAAATATTAAGAAAATCACCTTTAAAGTCGTCTAAATGAAGTGTTCTGCAAGGCACATTACTAATCATAAATTGAGTTCTGATATATTTACAGGTGAAATTTACAAAACAAATTCTTCAGATTAAATTAGATTCAACTTTATTGTCATTTAACATGTACAAGTACAAGGCAATGAAATGCAGGTTAGGTCTAACCAGGAGTGCAATAACAGCAAGTGCAGGATTTTAGATATAAGTTATAAGTGCAGTTATGGAAAACTATGGGTAAAATTTACAAATGGATGTACTATGAACAGTGTTGGGGAAAGTTACTTTAGAAAGTATTGCATTACAATATTGAGTTACTCCCAAAAAAGTAACTAGTTGCGTTACTTAGTTACTTTTTATGATAAGTAATGCATTACCTTTTGAGTAATGTAATGCATAAAACACAGAAAAAATGTATGTAGGATAATGGTATCTTTGGAGAAATTCCTGACCCCAGAGCTATACATGCCGTGTATATACTACTTTTGTACTTTTTGTCTTATTAAAAAGTAAAATCACTGTCCATTCAGATAATCCTCTTCTTCCATGTGTTCAAAATAATGAGAATTTTCCATCGCAGAAATGTACGTGCCATCTTCCTTTCTCTCTGTTCCTGCATTCTCTCCTGCATGCTGGATTTAACGTGACTACGTTCCTTTTAATTCACCAATTAGTTTTTTAAAAGCGAATTAACTCAACTAAAAAGTAACTCGAATGATATTTTTTAAAAGGTAACTCAAATATTATTACTTCATTTTGAAAAGTAATGCGTTACTTTACTTGCTACTTAGAAAAGTGATATTATTACATAACTCATGGTACTTGTAATGCGTTACCCCAAACACTGACTATGACCATAATATACAAGGTGTATTAACTATAATCAGAGATCAAACTATAATCTTTACTTAATATTCTAATGATTTTTGGCATAAAAGAAAAATCTGCCATTTTGTCCCATACAATGTATTTTTGGCCATTGTCAAAACTATACATGTGCAACTTAAGACTTAAGGTTTTGTGGTCCAGGGTTAAACAATGGCTAGCTCCTCTAAATGTTGCAGCATTTGCTTGATTTCTATAGATTATTTACTCTAGGTTATTGGAATTCAGCTTTTTAGTCAGTGAAAGTCAGGGAAAAGTCATAAAATGTAATATTTATATACTTGATTTATGTAGTAACATTTTTAATTATTTAATTTGAACAGACTGGAGGGATCTCTCAGATTTGACATGAGTAAACGCTGACAGAATTGTCTTTTTCACTCTAACGTGTCTGACAACCTCTATACTATAATCTAGCCAAAAATGTACAAATTATTTCTGGGTTTTGACCTATAACAATACTGTCATCATACATGCAGCACTATTATCTAAATGACCAATATACATTCATTAAAATGTAGCATAAACGAGATTTAAGTGAGTTTCAATAGGAAAGTACGTCGTTGGTGCATGTGGCAAAAACAGAAACTCATTAGGAAACTTTAAATAGTGTTTTTACTAGTGAACTGCATGGTACAAAACAAGAACCCGACCAGTCAAGTGTGCACATTCCTAACATGATGACATAACAAAAATATCTGTTGGCAAACGACATAAATCATCAAGGCCTCCGATTCATTTGCACAGGGCACAAAAAACCCACGAACGAGACGGAGCCTTGGGGGAAACGATAAGAGAGAGGCAGAAATGTGTAGAGTAAATGTGAGGGAATGACACCTTAAAGCAGGAGTGTGTTTGAGAATTGGTGATGTAAGAATCGCCATCTGCTGGTGGTAAACAGACCAACACTTTCCAAAGTCTCTGGGGTCTGAGTTATAACATTTAGCATAGAAACCTTACTAAAAGTGAACGTAGTCCAGAATAAATTTGTATTATTTATTAATGATCATGGCTCATCTGTTGATTTAAAGTGGTTGAATTAAGTCAACATTTAAGTTAAATATGTTTACTTCAAGCAGGATAGCAATTCACATCAAGCAGGATAACAATAAAGATGACAATAAAGATATAGTTCTAAAAACCGTTCACAGTGTTAAATAAAAGCACCACAACTACTACTATAAAGACATAGAGGAACGATATCAACGATTTTTTCCCAGCTGATGAACGCTAAAACATTGACAGCCAATCAGAATCCATTAAAAATGAAAGATCTCACGCAATTTAAAGATGCAGACAACACTGTCGAGAAGCACACTGCGATATTATTTAAAGAGAATGACTATCATGGAAACAATTGGTTATGCCATTGGCATATTGATTAAAAAAATACATTGGAGTTATGAAAGTCATGCTGGCAAACTGAAGTATAAAAATAAAAATACTGCAGGAATCCAGTGCTAGTTTCAGTGTCTTTGTGTTGCCTTCTTTGAAAATGCTGGGGAATTGATTACGATTGCTAAATTCACTATTTAATTAGATTGATTACACGTCACCAGCTCAATGTACGTACAGATGCACAGTATCTGTACAGTATGTACAGATGCGCTAGTAGCACACTAAGGACACCTGCTGGTTACAAGGGATAATGGCCAATTACAAGAAACATAAACAGATCATTATCTTTCGCCTGTGTGGACACAAATATATTTATCGTTATATTTATCGCTGTTTGGTGTGAACGGGCCTTTAGAGTTTACTTAAAGCTGTGCACATTCTCCCGTCACGTTTGTTTTTTATAGATCCCAAATTTTGCGTGGGAAGTGACATGCGCACTTTTCCACCCTTGTTTTGTGCATACTCTGTTTATAAATGAGACCCCTGCAGATTAGTGTTCTTGTGAAATCAATATTTACAATGTTATGCTAGCTCACAAAGTTTTTTCTTTAGGTGAACAATTACTCTGTCCAATTAAAAAAAAAAAAGTTTGTTTTGGTAATCTTCAGTCAAAATCCTATCATTTGCTTTTGTGTTTGGAGTGGCGGTTCTTCTCTGTTGATGTCAGATTGACGACCTTTAGCTGCAATATTCTTAACCACATCCCTCCAGAGGTGGGTAGTAACCAACCCAGGCTCATTATGAATACGTACCCCTTTATACATTTCTGGAGAGAGATCGAAATACATCCCAGGTGCAGCTGTGAATGCTTTTTCAGATCTCAAACTTCTCTCGCGAGTGCTGCTGTCAACTCACTGACTGCTGACTAACTGATTGACTGACTGACCAACCGATCCCCTCACCCACCCCCTTCCCTAAACCCAACCGATAGTGTTTTCAAAAGCAATCCAGAAAAAGAAAAGGCCTATAGACACCGTAAGACTTCACAAGACTGATTTCTCATTAAATAGGTGTTTGTTTCTACATAAAGCCTAAAAGTAAAGTCAAATTAGATGCGTAGTTTGTATAGTATGACCTAAAGTAAGCCGAAAATAGTTAATCTGGTCAGAATACACTAGATAGGCTTTCCCACAAAACACTAAAAACTTAAATATATTTTATTAATAAATTAGATGTAATTTAAATAAATACATAAATTACATTCACTGAAGCATGTATTAGACAAACTAACATTACCGAAAATTTGACCCCCCAATCGTCAATATATAATTCGCACATTGCCTGGATCCCGTCGTCGCCGTCGACTCCGATCTGCATCTCAAGTCCTCCGACGTACGCAGCGAGCTACTGGGCAAACTGGTAACACACTGAGGTAAGTGGTCAGTCAGTAGTGCTAAAAAGAACGTCATACCGCCCTGTAGCATTCGTTTTAAACACGTAATGCAGCCATACATACCTCTGGCTACATAATTCTCTCTCTCCAGAAATGTATAAGGGCTACGTTTTCACAATGAGACTGTGCTGGTAGTAACGAATTACATTTACTTCATTACATTTAAATGAGTACTAATTTTGGGTAACTTGTACTTTTTGAGTACATTTATTCAATATATTTTTACCTGAGTATAGATTTTGGATACTCTACCCACCTAGAGTTAGCTTGCTGAGGGAATGATGACCAAAATTAAAACCCCACCCCCTACTCAACGTTCCGTTTCAGTTTACATTAACATACTGAAATAAAAGTCTTTCACAAACTTCAGGTTCACGCTGACTGTAAGTAAGGAAACGCTGGTGTTCTGTACCTGTAAGCAGAGACACCCTGTGGAAGGTGCTGTCCAGCTTGCTCAGGAGGATGTGGACAAAGCTGTCTTTGGAAAGCTGACCGGCGTCCTTGGTGCTCTGATCGTACACCACCACCTCCTGTCTGCGGCCCAGGTCGACCTTCAGTGCACAAATAGACACAGGGGTGTATCAGCAGATGTCACAGACACACAACAGAGAAGCTGTAAGAATAAACTGCAATGCAAACAGGTATCTGTCTATTTTAATAATATAGCAAAAGCTGCTATATAATGACAAATAGCAAATGTGAAGTGAAAAATAAGTATTACCCTAATTGTAGATGCTGCTTATGCAATCAGATACAATTTATGTATAAAGTTAATATTGCAGTACTGGCAGTTTTAGTTTCTTGTTGATAGTATTATTTAATTACAAAAAATATTGCATATTTTTATACAAAAATATAACATTAAAGGATAGTTCACCCCAAAATTAACATTCTATCATCATTCATTCAACCTTTTATGGCTTATTACTATTGTCAATTTTCATAAAAATAAAGTGAATAATGTTGGTAACCAAATCGTTTTGGTTATCATTGACTTGAATAAGAACATATTAAATATAAAAAAGACATTTAAATAATATGACATATTGAATATGAATAAGATACTTATACATATCTCTAAATAATTGCTAGATAACTGAAAAACTAATATAGTATAACTGTGGTATAATACACCTTGCAGTTGTAGAAAACAACATTATTGGGTCATTTGTTTATATTACTATAGTTTTTTTGTGTCACCAGAGCAACTACTGAATTACCACAACAAATGAATTCAAGTACTTTACTATAGTATGGTTCAAAAACTCTATAATATTTACTATACATTACTATAGTATAGTTTATGTAAGACATAAGATTGCATATAACAAATGTGGCAAACTAAATTAATATGTACACACAGATATGTATGTATATATATAT
>CAIGQW010054506.1:5756032-5801482 GCA_903798125.1 Danio choprae
TCTCTCTCTCTCTCTCTCTCTCTCTCTCTCTCTCTCTCTCTCTCTCTATATATATATATATATAGCTGAATAGCTATATAGCTCAGTAATGTTTAACCTGTATTTAATTTATTCATATTTATTATTATTATATATTATTCCGTTTCTTTACCTGAAAGCTAGTGTTAGATACATGAAAAACTGTTTAAGTACTGTTTATTTTAGTAGTATTGTTTTATGCTTTTGCTTATAGATTTGACAGTGTCCTGTTTTTTTTTCACTAAACATATCATATACTGAACCTCTCAAAAAATGTAACTACACGTTGCAACGACACATAGCGCAAGCTCTGTGATTGGTCGGCTTGGTAGTGGTGACGAGTGTGAGTGGTGCTAAGAGCCACGAGCCCGATGGAGCTACACAGGACAAAAACAAGTGCCAAGTCCCTCAAAGGGCCGCCAGATGGAAACTTTTGTTTTCTATTTACCTTATGATTAAAGTTGTGGCACGTCGGCTGGTTCCCGCCTCTGAATGAGCGAGTTTTAGCTACTTGTACATTAATGTAGCGTTCAGAAAAACAAAACACCCACGAAGAAACTCAACACAGAGAAATATAAAAACCCGCTGCCAGCTAGCATTTCGGAAGTGTTATTGCAGAGCAACACAAAGAAGTACATTTCCAGCAGAAGTATAAATTCATGGCAACGCGTAAGGCATGTGCCGTGGGTCACACCGATCACTCGACGCAGAAGTATAAATCAGCCTTAAAACTGATACAAACGGAACCATGAGCAATCTGTACTGTTGCACCCTTATTAGCAACCATATAACAATGTACAGTGGTATTACTAGATATTCTGGGCCCAGTGCAGTGATTTGTTTTGAGTCAAACTCATGGTCAGCGGTTGGGGGCGGTGGTGGAAATCATATTCAGTGAAAATGTAAATGACAATTCTCTGCCAACAACCCAGATCAGCCTATTACTGTATCTTGAATTTTCCACAAACAAACACCATAATCTGAATCTATTTGTTTCTACATGTGAAATAAAAAAAAAGGTAATTTGGAGAATAAGCTTCCTTTCTCAGGCTACCGTTCAATCCCTAGTACATCCTTCAGATCTGCCTATTTGGCTGTCTTCGCTCTGGGCGAATGCATAGCCATCTGTCAGTACCAGCTCAATGGAACATTCAGTAGCACAGATTACCATAAGCCAAGACTGTTCGTTGCAGCAGAGGAAGTCCTGCTCCTGTACCATTGCACTCTATCTGCTGCACTTAACACTGACCCATTTACAATGCAGGCCAGGCAATTGGTGCATATGGTGCCTTCCGCTGATGTAATCTGAAATGGGCCGAACACAGAGCCATGGGGGACCTCAGGCATTATCTCAGCGTGGATGTGTGCTGCCCATCCATTAATACCCTCTTTCACTTCCTTCCTTTATTCGCACTCACAATGGACCACACTGGTGGCCTTTGGTTGCGGTGATGTCGTTACTTTCAGCTCACACACTGATGCCACAACTTCTGGCAATGGCAGCTGTCCAAACCAGTAGGGGGGGATGAAGGGGGTAGTGTTTGTCTGGATCCTGCACTAGTCATGTAGATGATTTGCACGTGCTCAGCTAGCGCTCCGCCAGTGGCCACTCTAAAGATTATGATGTCATGCTCATCCAATAACAAAGAGTTTTCAGAATTCGCCCCGTCCCACCTCCCCCCACTTACACCCAGATAGCTCCAGCTTTATCCAGGACTTGCATTAATCACGAGCGTTATCCTCTTTACTGAGGGACATAATAAAAGCCACACAGCCTCTAGGCCCGGAAAGAAATAGGGAATGAAGCAAAAGAGTGACCCAAGAAAACAGTGACACTCTGTTAAGTTCAGATGGAACTGGTTTTGGCCAGAAGAACCCAATCAAAGTGCCCATTTTTGGGAAAGAAATAGCACACAAAGAGCCAGATGATGTCATACCCATGGCCTAGCATTATATCACTATTTGAAAACAACAGATACATTAAGGAATGTATAAATAAGAGTAAATATAAAAAATGTTTGTATTTTATTTTATATTATATTCAACTGCCTGATTGGGGACACGGTGGCGCAGTGGTTAGCACTGTCACCTTACAGCAAGAAGGTTGCTGGTTCGAGTCCCAGCTGGACCGGTTGGCATTTCTGTATGGAGTTTACATGTTCTCCCCGTGTTCACATGGGTTTCCTCCGGGTGCTCCAGTTTCCCCTACAGTGCAAACACATGTGGTATAGGCGAATTGAGTAAACTAAATTGGCCATAGTGTATGTGTGTGGATGAGTGTGGATGGATGTCTATCATCTATCAGATGTTTCCCAGTACTGGATGAATGAATTCAACTGCCTGCATGTTAGGCCCATAATTTAAAAGGACAGTGATTTTAAATTGAATTCCTGCACCAACAATCAAAAAGGCAAACTACTTCCATAGACCATGTCTCTGCATTGTACACACAAGTGTTCATCACTGGTAAACCTAAAAATCACACAGCATTCCCTGTTTTTTAGAAAGTGAGGTGCGCAATAAAGACGGATCAGATTTCGGCGTTGACCTCACTAACCATGGCATGGAGTTTTACGTGACATCTGTTGGTGGTTGGATTTCACCCTAAGAGTTCTGTCAGTTTCACAGAGTGTCTAAAAATATAAAGACTTGGCATGCCAGTCGAGCAGGAAAAATGATGTCATATTTAATGTAGAAGTCATGGAAAACTGAAGTCTCCTATTTCAGATAACCAATAAACCTACAGTGGTCCTCCAAATTTAGAAACGAGGAAGCTGCGTAGATCAAGGGTAGCCGATCTAGGCTCTTTGACTTCAAACTGACCGTCGACTACTACACCTAATTACAAAATCATTTTAGATGAAGAGGTGTCAAATACTGTGTGGGCATATGAATTTGACAGCAGATATTGCAGGTTGGTGCCAAAATCGGGGACTCTTTAATAGATGTTCACAAGCAAACATTACTTCATTTTAATATTGCGAAGCGACATGCTTGTGAAGTCCAGCATTGTAAACCGACCCCTTCAAAAGCTTACAGCTGTCCGCTTGTCGACATCAACCTTTTTGATGCCACCGATAGTTCCCTCAATTCTCAGTTACATAAACTACCCAGGCACTCCTTCAGACACACACACTTGATACCTTGACCTTTCCGTTGGGTTGGAGGAGCTCGGTAACCGACACCTTGTCCTGCTGAAGCCTCCTCTTGACCAGCTTGGAGCAGCAAACGTTGATAGCACCATGCACATGCGAGGCGTTGTACTCCGAGAATGTCCGACTGTCTATGACCAGCAGTCGTCCGGCTCCGCGCTGCAGCAGGCCTGCCAGACGCTTGATATCCATGGAGCTGCGACGGCTCTTCTCCCCCGCCATGGAGGCTCCCAGAAGCCCTCTCGGAATGAGGGGTGCTCACAACCACAACCAAGGCAGAAGTGGTGAATCAGTGATTAAATCACTGCCACGGGCCACCAAGAGACATCAACGTGCACATGGTGTCTGGAGAAAAAACAAAGAAAGTTTTTGCATCGTTTTATTTTAGATAGTACTTTGCCAACCACAGTGGTGTAAAGTAACAAATTACAAATACTCAAATGATTGTAATTGAGTAGTTTTTCTCAGGAATTTACTAAGTAGTTTCATAATTGTGTACTTTTACTTTCCCTTGAGTAAATTTCTAGTGCTGTATCGCTACCTTTACTCCACTATTTTCCTTCAACATGCAGCCACTACTTTAATTTTTCTTGTCTATGGGGATTGGCTCAGTCCTGCAAATCCTGTCCAATCAAATCGCACATAGATAGTAAATCGCATTATACTGAACAATTTCAAGACATGGGCACATTATAAATGCAGCAAACCATTAGGAAACATTAAATGCTTCCAAGAAGATGTCCAAAATCTTTACACGCAATGACCGAGAGATGTTAGAGTGCATGTCAATGATTAGAGTGCATGTCATTGATCCCAGCACGCACACAACGTCATAAGACATTAATATTAGGTTAGATTTAGGTTGCCAGCATCTAAGGACAATGTTTTTTTGACGTCCAATAGCGACATGAAATGCATTGATATTTTGTTGATTTTAGGTTGTGTTGAAAAGTGACCAAAATTCAACACTGAGCCAACATCTTAAACCACCATCATATTGACGTCCAATACTGATATTTATTCGTCAGGTATGGCAACCAAAACAACGTCTGATAGACATCATATTGGTAACGTCCACACAACGTCAAGCTGTAACATCATTAAACTTTGATATTTTGTTGTTTTTTAGGTTGCGTTGGAAAGTAACCAAAATTTAACGTCTGTCCGATGTCGGACAATGACGTCGGCCTGACGTTGGGTTCTGAGGTTAACCCGATTTTCATTTCCAAACCAAATGCTCTCATGACGTTATGGTACAACATCAATCCGACGTCATGTTGACTGTGCCTGCTAGGATGAAATCGCCAAATAGTCTTAAAAAATAACTAAATGCAACACAGAATGTTACGTTTACACACACATGCACAAATTGCACAAATATGAACGCATCAGCATTTCACAGTGTAATACTCACTACTCTTGAGTACTTTTAAAAGGGCTCCTTTTTACTCATATTTTAAGTCATATTTACAACAGATGCTTTTACTCTACTTGCACTACATTTTTGGGCAGGTAATGGTACTTTTACTTGAGTATGATTTTTCAGTACTCTTTCCACCACTGGCCAACAATCAATAAATGAGCAATCCCTTTTTTTTTTAAACAGTACCACTTTTGAATCCTTTCAGACAATTTCTGGGTCTGGCAAGAGCACTTTTAGCTTAGCTTAGCATAGATTATTGTATCGGATTAGACCATTAGCATCTCACTCACTCAAAAAAAAAGGCTTTTGATAATTTTCCTATTTAAAGCTTGACTCTCCTGTAATTTCACCTTGTCCTAAGATCAACAAAATATAAAAGGTTGCTATGTTCTAGCCCGATATGACTATAGGAACTATACTCTCATTCCAGTGCAATAATCAAGGAACTTTGTTGCCGTACCTGCTACAGCCAATCGCAATAGTCCCCAACACCAAGCCCTAAACTTGCACCAGCAGTTGGAATCTGCGTAATATCATTGCGCAAGCTCCAGCCATGGTACAGCAACAAAGTTTCTTGATTATTACGCCAGAATGACAGTATAGTTCCTAGCCATATCTCCCTAGAATATAGTAAATTCCGTCAGTCTTAGGACACGATGCAACTACAGAAGAGTCAAGCTTTATACAGGACAATTATTGAATCTCTGGTCGTTTTTGAGTGAGATGCTAATGGTCTAATCCAGTTCAATGATCTATGCTAGCTTATGCTAAGCTAAAAGTGCTTCCGTCAGACACAGAGATCAGCTGAATGGATAAAAAAATGACAAAACTTAAAATTTAGGGGAGTTGTAAAATGTAATTGTAAAAAGTTGAGTGTTTCTTTAATAGGCAATGTGCGTAATTTTTTGTCACATGGTTTCTTATTTGTTGTTTCTTGTAAGGAAAAACTACGCTGGACAAAAACAAGTTTGTTCCTGCTCAGTATGTCTGCAAACATAACCTGCCTGTAAGAATGATTACCCAACAAAAAGGCTGAAAAGCGAATGTGAATAAATACGTCACAAATATTTTCAGCTGAAACAAGTATGTGAGAGGAAATGATCCTTGCCATGATGTCATGCATTGTCGGTTAAATAAGTATAGTGTCAACATAACGCTCAACAAAACTACTTGACTGATAAATATATGATTTTTGGCCTACAAAAACAACATGCAGGGGAAAAAATAGGAATCATAATGTCATAGTCTCTTAAAATGTCAGAAAATCTAACCTGGTAATGCAGTGACTTCCATTTGTCTTTAATAATGAATGATTAATACATTTTAAATGCTCATTTTGAAAGACCAAGAATCATTCATTCATTCATTTTCCTTCGGCTTAGTCCCTTATTTATCAGAGGTCGCAACAGTGGAATGAACCAACAACTATTCCAGCATATGTTTAACATAGCGGATACCCTACCAGCCGCGACCCACTACTGAGAAACACCCATACACTCTCGCATTCACACACACACACACATTACACTCATACACTATGGCCAATTTAGTTCATCCAATTCACCTATACCGGATGTCTTTGGACTGTGGGCGAAACCCACGCCAACACGGGAAGAACATGCAAACTCCACACAGAAATGCCAACTGGCCCAGCCGGGACTCGAACCAGCGAACGTGATTATTACGTGATTGATTACTGTATCAAGTCTTTTAATTCTTTTTGGTTTAATTCTGCAATTCAGTTTGTTTTATGTTTATGGTTATATGTTAATTAATGCAGGGTTATCAATAATACAGCAGTAATCATTTTTGACAAGACCATTAACTGACATCAGCTCAATTTTACTGTAAATAAACATAAAAAAATAAATAAACATTTTATACAAATAAACGTTCTCTCTCTCAGCCTGTTCAAACACCGGCAGCTTTCTCGTTCTCTCTCTCTCACTTTCTCGAAGGAGGTTTGGAAGAACCCGAAAACTCTCTCAGTAGCGTGAGGCTGTCTTTGCGAGGCTGCGAAAAGGTGTCTTTGCGGTGCACGGCGGGCATCTTTATACAACAGATGATTGTAATTGTTGCCAGCTGTGCACACTGACGCCGCCAACTCATTGGCATTTCATTGGCCCGTTTGATTACTCTTTCAGATGATTGGCTTCTGACGAAATCCCCATAGTGGAAGTTTTCCACATAGCATTGAAGTTCCCCTCCCGCTGGGAACAAAACTGCAAAGTGTTCCGTTCTTTAACCTCCCTACAATTGTTTAGAATAAAACTCTTTTAAACTAAATTTCTTTGCTTTTATCATAAATGCTGATATACAGTTGAAGTCAAAATTATTAGCCCTCAAGTGAAGTATTTCCCAAATTATATTTAACAGAGGAAGAAATTTTTCACAGTATTTCCTATAATATTTTTTCTTCTGAAGAAAGTCTTATTTGTTTTATTTCGGCTTGAATAAAAGCAGTATTTATTTTTTTTTAAACCATTTTTAGGTCAATTATATTAGCCCCCTTAAGCAATATTTGTTTTCGATTGTCTACAGAACAAACCACCATTATACAATGATTTGCCTAATTACCCTAACTTGCCTAGTTAACCTAATTAACCTAGTTAAGCCTTTAAATGTCAATTTAAGCTGTATGCTAGTATCTTGAAAAATATGTGGTAAATGTGGTAAAATATTAGGTACTGTCATCATGGCAAAGATAAAAAAAAACAACAGTTATTAGAAATTAGTTATTTAAATTTAGAAATGTGTTGAAAAAAATCTTCTTTCTGTTAAACAGAAATTTAGGAAAAAAAATATACAAGGGGCTAATAATTCAGGAGGGCTAATAATTCTGACTTCAGCTGTATGTCACAGGTTGACCTGTTATGTTCTTAAATCTGTCAGAGCACAATTGTTGAGTGCTACTGTATACTATGCATTTTCAGTTTGCTCTCTTAAATGAACAACGTCATGGCTAAGCAACAGTGTGTAGAGAAACTTGCTTAGCGAGTAAGTTTAGTGAGCTAATGTCATGTTTACAGTTTGCTATCTGAATTGTAACATCCAGATTAATGGCACAAGCATTAAAAGCTAACTTCCTAGAGTAATGTGGTTTGCTACTACCATAGCAATGCTAAAATAATTAAATAAATAAATACATTAAGCATGTACCTTGTTGCAGCACATTTGCATTTATTTATTTTTTTGACCAAGCATTCACATGTGCATTTGCAACAGGAATGAAACAGGAAGCACCTGCATTAGGGCAAACTAAGCTCAGGGAATATGAAAGCCAGCTGCAGCCTGAAGAGAATCTGCTGTCACACTAAAATCTTCAATAAATTCATCAAGTTCTCAGATATCGCCAGTGATCATAAGATCCAAAGTACTCTCATCTGTCCAACAATATTGAAACAAACACACAACAAATGGACAATAAACAAAATGCAACAACATGTAGTCTACATTTATGTATTGTAAACACGTGATATGATATTTTAAGATTAGGCCTGGGCGCTAAAATTGTTTTCAAAGTTTATTGACGTACACCTTCATTCAAAACAATAAAAATGTTAGATATACCGAATGCTATTTTCTCTCTGGTTTCATTTTTGCCATGCTATGAGTGAGAGCAGACAATGGCACATACACTGAAAATATGACGTTTGCTGTTTGTTCAAACTACTCATTTGAAATGAGCTGAAACAACACAATTTTTAATTTTTTTTTTAGAGACAACTTAATTGTTTTATGTTCAATCCACTTAAATTTGTAAAAACTAATAAGCCAACTTAAATCCTTCATGTTGTCCCAACACAAATCGATTGCATGGAACCCAACATCTTTTACAGTGCATGAACACACGCTTCATGTATGTGAGTTTATCTTTCCTATTTTCTTACTTCTGTGGGCTGCATTGTGGATATAAAATAATATAACGCTAATTGTGCAGTCCCATAATGTTTGCGAATATTTATATTAAGAAAAGATAGTTGGAACTATGTATTGTATTATATTATTGATGTTTTTCTTTTTTTAAAGGTTATAAACATGAAAATTAATTATTGATACTGAAATATATGGAATATTACATTGTTGATTATTATTATTATTTTTTAGATTTTTTGCCCCTTAATAATTGAATTAAGAACTGATCTTTTGAACTTTTAGAGCTAAAATCACTACTGTTTCTTATTTACAAAAATATACAAAAACAACAAGAATTTTATTTAGCTCCTATTTAATAACAAGCTACTTTTTAAATAGTATATTAAATGTATATGATGGTAGTGCTTTCATATTACCGTTTTCACAATTGTAGATACTTTTGCAGCAAATCACCTTACATTTTACTTTGTGACTAAAATAAAATACAAAGTAAAAATAGGAGAACAAAAAAAAGACTATGCTTCTGTTTTCTACATGATTAATACACTGAATTGTAATACATTCAAATTGCACATTACATTATTGTACAATACACAATGTACAAAAAATCTGGGTTCCACACAATCGATTTGAGTTGGGACAACATGAATGAATTAAGTTAACTTATTAATTTTTACAAATTTAAGTGGATTGAACATAAAGCAATTAAGTTGTTAAAAAAAAAAACAGCAAACAATTGTTTGAGTGTTTTTTTTAGTTGACTCAACTTTTAACCCAAGTACTGCACTTGACTCGATTTACATTGAGAGTCAACTCAAAAAGCTTTGCAGCAAATTGCCTTACAATGTTAAGTTGAGTCAACTTTAATGTCAATTTAATGTGACAAGAAATCTTGCCAAAAACGTTTAGAACAAAAAATATTTGATAATATACATGTATTAAAAGCCACTTTTAGAAGACCCCAAAACCACTCAGGTTTACTCGTTTGTCAGCATCAAATTTAGCATGCTTGCATATTATGTTACACATTTTAAAACGTAATGCTAAATATATCATTTGGGCCCCGTTTACACTGCCAGTTAAATGTGACCCAATTCCAATTTTTTGCTCATACAGATCGGATCTGTTCTATGACTGTGTAAACACGAAAAAAACACATGCATTCGGATATTCAGAGATTGGTTTTATTGAGGCATTCTGTTTTGTACGTCATTAAACTTGTGACAATGTGGTACTTCTCTGCGGTTTAATGGCGTAGAAGGAAGAGCGTGTGTGGAGACGCCGACACGGTAAACTACAACAACAGACAAAACACGGAGGAGGAAAGTGGTCAGTCGCCACAATTTGCTCCCACCAGACCTAAGATTTCTGTTGTACCCACAAATTCCTCTGAGTGGTGAAGGACACCATATATAAACTATAAAGGAATATATATGGACGCAAAACTGTGACCCTTTCCCTCCTCCTTCGCCTCAAAATCATTTTAAAGTTGGGCGAACTTCGCATATTTCGCAGAACTAAAAGCAAGACAATTTCTTTCATCGTGGCTAGTGTGACGCAGATGCTAGAACCCGCCTTTACGTATGCACGACGTCGTAAATTTTATGGCAAGTGTAAACACGTGAATCGGATATGGGTCACAATTAAAAGGAAGTGTAAACGGACAGGCAAAAAAAATCTGATATAGGCAACAAATTGGAATGAGGCATCAAGACCTGACAGTGTAAACGGGGCCTTGGACATCTAGATTACAAAAACCGATACATTTTATGTTATGAATAATATGTCTGTGCTTGCTTACCACAGTAAACATAACTAACGTCAAAAAAAATAAGGCCAATACAAACCTTTAGGCTCACCCTGTATGCTTATCCTTGCATACTATTTTATGAATGGCATTTATATTGATTTTGGCTCAGCGGATCTTTATTGGAAATGTGCGATAGATTACATACTGGCCCTGTTTATGTTACAGCCAACAGAGGATGTGACGTTAGGAAACTAGGAACCAATACAGATTATGTAACAAGACTGGAAAAATGTGCCATTTATAGCCTCAGCTGCAAGGATCATATACAGCCTTTTCAATAATCCCGTTCTTTCAGAAGGACGTTTAGCCTAAATATTCCAGTTGGCAAACTGAAAGCGCTTTTAGAAATGCTTTGTACACGCATCTGTGTTGGAGGAAGGCATCCGCGAAGGAGGAAGAGCGATTGTTTATGACTGTGTGAGTGGGGAGATGTGTTGATCGGGGCTGAAAGAGCAGGAACTGCTTGAGTATGCAATGACCTTCCCGAACACTTCTCACTCGTTTACATTATACAGCAAAGAGGACAAAAGCAAGAGCCAATTTGAGAATGAGGAAGAGAAGGAAATGCTCATTTGTAGCATTAAGCATGAACAGAAATCATTTCTTTTTCACAGCAAAAGACGCCGATTTTAGCTGAGAAACATGCACTGAAAAGAATGATTCGCTGGATTTGCTCAATTTTTTTGGGCTGGATTTAAACAAACAAATTAGGTTGAACATGACTACATTTAATTTGCTTGTTTAAAATCAGCCCATATAAAATGTTTGCAACCAGTTACCTTAAAACAAAATTGAGTAAATCCAATGAATCATTTTTTTTCAGTGTGGTTGTGGTTGCAACTCATACAACAATTGAACGGTTATCATAGCTACTACACTGTATAAAATGCTGGGTTCCACACAATTGATTTGTGTTGGGACAACATGAAGGAATTAAGTTGACTTATTAGTTGTTACAAATTTATATGAATTGGACATTAAAGAATTAAGTTGTTGCACATAAACCTTAAGTATTGTGTTGATGCAGATCATTTTAAGTATGTATTTTGAACAAACAGCAAACATCATTTTTTGAGTGTATGATGTAACTTATTATAATAGAAGAGTTCACACCCCAAAACTGTGTCATTTATTCACCTTTATATTAGGGCAATATACACTCTCAGATATAAAGGTACAGGAGCTGTCACTAGGACAGTACCTTTTATACTGTACATATTTGTACCTGAAGGGTCCATAATGGTACCTCAAAGGTACTTTTTAGGTACATATGGGCACTAATATGCACCTTTGAGGTACCACTGTGGACTCTTTGGCTACAATCATGTATCTTTTGAAAAGATACTGCCCCAGTGACAGCTCCTGTACCTTTATATCCGAGACTGTATCATATGGACAAAATAAAAAGTGTATTCTTTCACATTATGCTCTATCGTTTACATCTTTGTGGCGCTAAACACGTTTTTTATTGTAATGCTTTTCATCATTTATATGAGTGCAATATTACGCAACATGAATAACCCAGCATCGTGATAAAGTTGCAGTCTTGAAAGTACAATGTTACAATTTTTCATTAATATGTATTTTGTATTTCCTCATTCTCAATCACACATTTTCCTTGAAGTTCTAAATCAAGTGAGAAATATGATATCACATGTGAATGAGTACATTTTCGAGTACATACAGTGCTCAGCATGATTGAGTATACCCTATTTTGAAAATGAATATTTGTATCCATTTCTCAGTGAATATAGACAATGTATTTTCAAGAGTTCACACTTAGCTGATGATTGATTATAAAGCTTGTTTGGCATGCTGTCCCGGGAGAGAGCCCTGAGCTCATAGATCCTTGAGCCTGGGGCTCCCTCCCGTTTGCAAGGCGAGAGGAGAGTTTGAGCTCAGGTAGATCTCGAGAACTCCCCTGCTGAGTAGCTAATGAACAGATAGTGATTGCTCTTGAGATAACTACTTACTAGGAGCATGTCTATGATGGCAATTTGGATTAGTCAATTAACTTAAGTTGCATGTTTTTGAACAGTGGGAGGAAACTGGGGAACCCGGTGGAACCCAGATATATTTATTAAAATGATATTTTAGTCACCAAACAAATTTAGAAATTGAAAGATAATGCAATTAAATTCAAGCAAAAGATTGCCAAAAAATTACAACCTATAAAATTTCAACGTAATTTAAAAATATTTTTGCTTCTCTTTTTCTATAACATATAAATTTGGGTGTACTAGTTTTTTAACTGTTATCATAAGTTATTTTGTTAGATTAGCTCCAGATTTGGCTTCAGTACTGACTAATCTAATGTATATGCACAAATATAATATTGTATAGCTTCCCATTAAAAATATGAATTTAAAAGATAGATTTGTGAGGGGTGTATTCATATATGCTGAGCACTGTTTATATATATATACATATACAAAAAATAAATCACATCTTTGGAAGTGGCAAACTTTAGAATTTATTGTGCCCAAATGGTTTAAATTAGCTCGAAATCTTAGTCACAGCCTTAAAACCTTTCACACTATTAGAGCCTATTAGATTAGGTCATGTTATATTAATCCTAACATGACATTGCAAATACTGTGATTTGACTATTTCAGATTTGCACCTTGTGCAATACTCGATACTCAAACGATATATTGTGGAGTCTTAATACAAAGATCCGTCTGTGTAACTCCTCTTCAAGTCAAACACAAATCATGTGATGCTCATGTAGCACTTATGTGATGTGGGTTTTCTGTGAAGGTAACAGAAAAAAAATTACACTCTAAATTTTTTTATAATAATAAATATAATTATTAAGAATATTTTTACATTTTACCAACCACAACTAAAAAATAATAAATAAAAATGAACACTCCCAAAATAAATTGGGAGAAAAAAAGAAACTACAAACATTTAATCCAAATTAACTGAGGTTTTGTTTCTGTTTCAATGCAATTATTTAGTTTTGTTCTCGTGTGTATGGACACTTTTTAAAAAATTTGTCTTATATGATTTACTGCTCATAATTAGGCCTATCTTTGTAATAGCTTTCATGCAAAAATAATAACACGGACTGTTCCTATGATATAGCTTCCTATGATATGGCTCGAATGAAACAAATAGTAACAAATACAAATAATATTTAACCTGAAGATGGAAAATTCTGTTATTCTTTTATTCCCTCTTAAGTCATTCCTAGCCTGATGTATTTTGAAAAATGTTCACCGACCAAACTGATTGCATTTAAGGAAACGTTTGAAAATACTACGTTTGAACGTAGAAAATACTACACGTTTGGAACGACTTAAGGGTAGGTAATGTAAGAATGTCAATGGATGAATAATCACTTTATTAATAAAAAGTGGAATGTGGCTGGTTGTTTCACATAATGCTGCTTGGTGAGTCTAAATTCACATTTAAAAGATAAAAGGAAAAAAAATGAATCCAGTTGCATAAAGTTTTTGTTTGCACTTTAGAACCTTTATATTGTTTTTATTCATCCATAATGCTTTTTTAGGCTTTACAAAAATAAAATGAAAACAGTTTTAATCCAATTTCACTAGCTCTTAATTCAAATTTTCGATAACACTTTTCAAATAAGGTTGTATTAGTTCATGTTAGTTAATGCATTTACTAACATGAACAAACAATGAACAATACATTTATTAGAGTATTTGTTCATGTTTGTTAACATTAGTTAACCCTCCGAGGGCGCTGGTCACACTACCGTTATTTATTTATTTTATTTTTTATTTATTTTACCGTAGGTGAACCAGTCAAAGTTATTATTAAGCAAAAATTTGGGCAAAATATATATAAAATGTCTTAAAATATTATTTTGATTTAAAGTAATTCATATAGAAATTATTTTAAATGCTGGATTAATGCACACGAAAGTTTTTATTACAACAGTTTTGCAAACACGTTTTATACCATTTTAATATATATTTTTGTGCATGCTGTATAAGTGCACATACATTGTTTACTGTGTTTACATGGTCATATAATACAGTAAGTAACACAACAAGCATTTAGTTTGGGCTAGCTTTTGCAGCTGGACATTGCTTTACTATGCCTTTGATGGGTGAACATTAGCCAGTGGGGGAGTGTCTTTTGTCTCTCCAGGTGTGAATTATTCATAGCCATTGTCACTCCCACGTATACAGCTGAGCTGACCCAAAATAGACTTTACAAAATGTAATTCACTGTAATGTTTTCTTTGAATAAGAGAACAGAATAATTTTCATATAATTGTAAAGTAAATATTCTAGCCTACAGAACTAGTTACTCAAAAGTCTTATTTAGGCCTATTCAGTGTGTTTTTTGGACCTTATTTCAGATAAAAAAAAATTCTCCAAAACCTACTAACCTACCTTTCTAAAAAATGCAAGCATGTACATTAATATTTCTTACATATTATTATAGCACAGTTTGTGCTGAATACAAAAACATACATGTTGGCCAATACTATGTGATAAGTAGCTGAAATAAACACAAATGTCAGGGCATGTCAAAACATCTTAGGGGTCCCAAAATCACCTTAATGAATTTTTTTTTATGTTAACTCACGGTGCATTAACTAATGTTAAGCATGAATTTGGATGTTAATAATGCATTGGTAAATGTTGAAATATGATTAATTAATGCTGTACAAAGTATTGTTCGTTATTAGTTCATGTTAGTAAATACATTAATGAAACCTTATTGTAAAGTGTGACCTTTTTTTTATACCTTGTTCGTTTACTTTTTATTCGGCTGCAGACGTATTTACAAAAAAAAAAACTGAATTAATAAAACATGCATAGTTTTAGAGTTTCATTTGATTACATGCTTTTTTTCTCATTTTATTTTATGTGAAAAAAATACAGAAACAAATCAAGACAAAACGGAATCGAATTTTATTTATAGTTTGCTTTTGTTTTGCTTGCTTGCAATGAGGTTTTTTTCTATTATTTGACTAAAATAAAATGATCAATAATGTTTGTCTACGTACTTATTTCCATCAACAATAACAAGATTGTGAGCTGCTTCAAACTTTCACTTTTTTCCCCATCTATTTCTCATTCTCTCTGCTGCTGCATTAAGGGAGGGGGATGCTGCGACGTTGAGACATCTGCAGCGCCATGCAGAAATCCGAATGAAGAAATTGAAGCAAACACACAAACAAACATGTCTATACGTACATATAAACACTCACATTCACTTCATAAACAGCTACAGGAAATAAAACAAGAAAAACAGGCAGAATGTTAGAATACATAAACAAACACAATCTCCATTTCACTTCCAGTGTTTCTCTCAAAACAAGTCAAATAATCGGTTTCATAATGAAGCAGCTCTTTTTCCGCGTCACGCACGCACATAAACAAACCCAGCCGGTGCAACACGAGCGATGCTGTCAGAGGACCAGCCTCATGCAACCAGCATCCCAACATGGACGCCTTTGTTTTGATCGCATTCCCAGTCACCATAAGTACCCACAACCCAATTCCACACACGCAATAAGCCACCAGAGACCCCCGAAAAAAACCTCCTTACCATCCTTCTGTCTCTGTAATCGCTCCACAGGAAGGATGTACAGCCACACCTTGGAGAGAAGAAAACCCCAGTGTAACCTCTCCTGCAATCGGCCGATCGATAACACGACAACAGCTCCCCCCCACCCCCCTGGTGGCATGCGGGATGAGATGAAGAAGTGGAGGCACGTCAGAGCATAACAAGGCTGACGCTGCATGTGTCTAATGGCGTTCCTTCTGCTTGACAACTGGAGCTGTAGGGTGGGGGGGGGGGGGGGGGGGGGGGGGGGCGGCTGAGCACTGCAGTTTGACACGCTGTAGTTCAGGAAGAGAAGGTGTGCATTCTCTCAGAACATGAGCTGTGCATTGTTAGTATTATAACACTGTTAGTACAATATTAGCATTTTTATTAGGAGCATTATTATTATTATTATTAATATTATTATTTCTACTATATTATTACATTGCTACACCTGTCTTTATTTTCCAATGTCTGTAGGATTTGTTATTTTAGGGTACATTTACATTTATTGAGTAATTGCCTTAGGGCTGCGCGGTGGCACAGTGGGATTTCTATGTGGAGTTGGCATGTTCTCCCTGTGTTCGTGTGGGTGCTCCGGTTTTCCCCCACAAGTCCAAAGACATGCGTTATAGGTAAATTGGGTAAGCTAAATTGTCCGTAGTGTATGTGTGTGAATGGAAGGGCATCTGCTGTGTAAAACATATACTGGATTTCGGCTTAGTCCCTTTATTAATCTGTCGTCGCCACAGCGGAATGAACCGCCAACTTATCCAGCATATGTTTTATGCAGCGGATGCCCTTCCAGCTGCAACCCATCACTGGGAAACATCAACACATACCCATTCACACTCATACACTAGGGACAATTTAGCTTACCCAATTCACCTATACTGCATGTCTTTGGAATTGTGGGGGAAACCGGAGCACCCGGAGGAAACTCCTGCAAACATGGGGAGAACATGCAAACTCCACACAGAAATGCCAACTGACCCAGCCGGGGCTCGAAGCAGCGACCTTCTTGCTGTGAGGCGATTGTGCTACCCACTGCGCCACCATGCTGCCCACCTTCCTCATTGTGTTGCAAATGTTTGTGTTTATATTTTCTAAGAATATGAAATAAAAAAATACAACGCAATTACTAAATAAGTGCGGATCATGACCTTTTAAGTTATTCTGTTTATAAGATTAATGCAGGAGCATTATTAATATTATTACACTATTATTACAATGTTACACCTGTCTTTGTTTTCCAAGGTGTGCAGAATTGGTTATTTTAGGCTACATTCATATTCACTGAGTAATTGCGTTATATTTTTTATTTCATATTTATTTTGCATTCTTCAGAAATATAAACACTAATGTTTCAGCTTACAAATGTAAACGTGACACACACGGAGCAAGGCATTGAGTCGAAACGTTTGTTATAAATATAACGCAATTACTCAATGAGTGCCGATCATGACCTTTTGAGTTATTCTGTTTATAAGATTAACTCACCAAAATCAAATAATGCAGGAGCATTATTATTATTGTTATTACACTATTGTTACATTGTTATACCTGTCTTTGTTTTCCAAGGTGTGCACTGTAAACATTATACGTAATAAATAAGTCATGACAATGTCATGTTTTTTACGTTACTTAATTTAGAAATTTCATTCATTCATTCATTTTCTTTTAGGCTTAGTCCCTTTAATAATCTGGGGTCGCCAAAGCGGAATGAACCGCCATTTAGAAATTTAATCAGGCTTAATTTTTTGTGGTAAACCATTTTTAACTTGATCTTTTAAGTCAGCTTAATTGATGCAAGTTAAAATGACTTGTAAAATTAAAAAAATGTACGTGAGCAGCATATTTTTTTACAGTGCAGGATTGGTTATTTTAGGGTGACACACACTGAGGAAGGCGTTGAGCCAAATCGTTTGTGTTTATATTTCTAAAGAATGTGAAATAAAAAATATAACGCTCAATGAGTGTGGATCAAGAACCTGTGAGTTATTCTCTTTATAAATTAAGGCACCAAAATCAAATAACGCAGGAGCGAAGTGCATACTTCACTAGGGAACATGACACCATTTTCAACTAAGGGGTCATTTACACGACAGCGTTTTCGTGAAACGTTTTATGCTTTTATCCTGTTCGTTTATATGACAGCATCATATTTGGGACTGAAAATGCATGAATCTGAATAGGGGTTACAAAGTTGTCGTGTTTGTGCGAAAAATAAAATCGTCACCAACTGATGCTGAAATTGATTTCCCGCTAACATCTGAGAGCTGTTGAACGCTGTCTTAAACACAGCTGACTGGCCATTGAGTTCACATGCTCAACAGCTATGACTTTCATTGACTTTCATTGGCCTTGAAGAACATCTGTTTGCCACTCTTCCCGCACAAATGTTAGCGGGAAATGGACGTTTTTAAAATGTAAAATTTCACTACAGATTGGAAGTCAATACATTTGACAACCCTTTACAACTAACAGCGGAAACACATCATACACACAAGGCAATATATACATACACACCAGCGCTGAGCCACCACAAGACTCGTCACTTTATTACAGGTACTGTTTTCTAACAAGGTAACAGCGTTAAATACTTGCCTGGCATATGTAATATAGCATCTTTTGCCATTTTTGCATATGTATAATTGCAGTTCATTTTAAAACATTTTTTTTTACAGCACAAGGGAAAAACTTTTCAGTATTTGGCTACATCATTGTCACGTAAATGTAGCCTACAAAAAACTGAAAACTGTATGTGTTTTAGACGTTCATTTACATGCAAATGCTTTTTTGAGGACTTAAAGAGAAAATTCTGCCATCATTTACTCACCCTTCTGTTGTCCAAACCTATTTGAATTTATTCCTTCTATTGAACACAAAATATATTTATGAGATATTTATGAAATATAAAAGATATTTATTTAAAAGATTAATTTTTTTTTTTAAAGCTGGTACCTGGCACTCATTTATGAATTCATGCATTTACAATAGTTTTCATTTTGTATTATGGAAGTCGATGAGTGCCAGCAACCAGTATTTTTAAAAATATCTTCTTTTGTGTTCAACAGAATACAGAAACTCATAGAGGTTTACAACCACACGACAAGAGAGTAAATGATGAGGGGGTTTTTTTTGATAGGGAGGGGGGGTTGGTTGGGGGGATGGCGGGTGAACTAAAAATGTAAACTTCCAAACGTTTCTGCATGAACTAAAAACGGTCATTTGTGAAAACAGTGACATCCTACACACATAATACTTGCTCAGTCTGTAGGTATGTGTGAGTAACAACAAAGAAAGCAACAAATAATGGCATGTTTGTGCCACCACTGCATGCAAGCAACAGCATTTAAAAATGTTATTGTGAATTGTTTGTGAACAGAGATTCTTTTGAAAATGTTTTCGACTGTACCTGAAACTTTACAAAAATGCACATTTCCACTATCGGTCAATAGTTTGGAATATATATATACGTTTAGTTTTTTTTTTCTATGTTATGAAAGGCTTTTATGCTCACCAAGAGGGGCATTTAGTTGATTGAAAATAGTCATATTAAAATGATATATTAAATGTTATCCTGTTTAATGAACATGTAAAATATAATTTATTCATTTGTTGTCAAAGCTGAATTATTATTATTATTATTATTATTATTATTGTCGTTAGTTATTACTACTAAAAAGAAGACCATTGCTGTTCATTATTTTGTATATCTCATCATATTTTTCAGGATTCTTCAAAAATAGAAACCTAGAAATTTATTTAAAACATCACATTTGTATAATTGTTTTAGACCAGTTTTAGGGCTGTACAATATATCGTTTTAGCATTGATATCGCAATGTGTGCATTCACAATAGTCACTATTATTGGGATTATACTTGATCAGTGAAGAAGAATGTGCAGTGTTGTTTTAAATTTTTACATTACATTTGATTATTCAATTATAGAGGTGGGACAAAATATTGGTATGTTGATTTATTGTGATAATTCCGCCTGCAATACATCATCGATACTCTGGTGCAAAGTATCAATATTTATTTATTTGTACATGAGGTGGCGCTTCTCTTAATGGCAGACTGAAAACACATCAAGGATGTACTTATTAAAAATATATGTGGTGTTATTAAAAAAAATGAATCTTATAACCTTTTAATGCATTTTTCCCCTTCATTTACAAATATCATGATATATTGTGGATGGTTTTCTTGTGATATATTGCTGATATCGTGATCTATTATTATATGGGGCAAAAAAAACCCTGCCATAATTATGTATCATGAGTTAACCTATGATTCCCACTATTACTGTACCTGAATATTAGACTACTGTTTACAACAAGATCATTCCAATCAATCTAAATGAATGATTCAATTCCAAATAGAGCTATTCAAGTCATCTGCTCAAATTGAGTTCATATCGCATAATAAATATTGCAGAAAAATCAAATGTTTCTTGAGCACCAAATCACCATATCAAAAAGATTTCTAAAGCACGTGACATTAAAGACTTCAATATACTTTAAAATAGAAAACATGTATTTACAATACACTACTGTTTTTACAGTGTTAAATCCCCAATAAAACGTATTCCTACCATGTATATCTATGTTAAGCTGCTTTGACATGATCTACATTGCAAAAAGCACAATAGAAATTAAAACTGATCTGAATTGAATGTACTTTTATTACATGGTAATGTAATTACTAGACTTCCTCGAAAACACTGGCATAAACAGAGGTTTAAAGTGCTGATGTGGAGACGGAGTGAGATTACACAGTTGCCATGGCAACAGAATGTGGGGGAAAAAAGAAAAAGAAAAAAAAAACGGAAAAAGCTGAAAGTTGCCTGGCCATGAGGAGATATTTCGGAGGATATCATCCTACATCTCAAAGCAAGACACGCTCCAAACATCTGTTTTATTGATTTCCAGGGATTTGATACTACTTCTGAATAGCCTGTCGGGAAATGACAGCATTTTTTTTTTTTTATCATGTCTCATGACAGCAAAACAAAGAGAAGCACGTCTCTATTCAAAGTGACAGCGATTGCTTTATAATGACCTAAATGACTGCGAACAAACATCAGCAAATGGAGGGAAAAAAGGAAAGCTAAATATCTTAATCCGGGTTATTCATTAACTATATGGGTGACATCACTGTTTTTGGACTCTGTGCCATACGCACATTGATATAGACCATTGTTCTGTCTGAGCCTGTATGCGTTTGTTAATCATTGTTGCAGTGATATCATCCATTGTGATGAACTGGATTTGTTAACATGGGCAGGTCTGTTAGTACATTAGGACACAAGAAATTTTAAATAGGGTTGCACGGTGTGGGAAAAACCTGATATTGCGATATTTTATTTTTCTGCAACAGGAATACAATTTCACCAAAAGGTTTCAACAGCTCCATTTATCTATTTTTGTTCTTGCTAGGGAATCTAAAACAGCATTCGGACACAGAAACTAAATAATCAGAATGAGGGCTGCACAATATATCGTTTTAGCATCGATATCGCAATGTTCGCATCCGCAATAGTCACATCCGCAATAGTCACAATGCAAAGATATGCAATGTTGAGTCTGAATTATAGTTGAGCAGGAGCTACAGAATTGTATTTAAAGCATGTATTTATACGGAATTTATATGATTTATGAAAAAATAATTCTTACTTAGAACTTTTGTCTTAATTCTAGTCCAAATATCTACAATTCATCTAAAACATCTACTTGTTTTAAGGAAAAACTCTTAATTTTTACTAATTTCTTCTGACGGTGAAAACAAAAACAATATTTTTACTCGTTCTAAGAATCTGGATGGGAAACGAGACAAAACAAAGTAGGAAAAGCGTTTTTTTTGCATTCTGGTTATTCAATTTCTGTACATGAATACTGTTAGACTCCCTAGAAAAGCATCAAATAGTGCTATTCAAAACATCTTGTGAAACTGTATGCATATCGCAATATCTATCGCAGTGAAATAAAATATCGCAATATCAGATTTTTCCAATATCGTGCAGCCCTAATCAGAATGCAAAAAATGCAGTAATTTTACTTTTTTGTCTCATTTCCAGGGGCGCCGCTGGCCGGTACAGGCCCTATGACAACATGCTGATGGTGTCGTGGACGAACGTGAAGAGTGTTAGGGGGGTGAGATTGGGGGGCCCCTAATACTAACTCTGGGGGCCCCAAAACGGCGTGGGCCCTTAAAACTTTCCCTCCCTTAGGAGTGCCCCTGCTCTTTTTAAATCCAAATATCTAAAAAATCTTAAATCAAGAAACATTTTCTATTTAGACAAGTAAAAAATGTTGTTTGGTTTTCAGAAGTAATCAAAATTAAGTGATGATTCAGTCATATTAAAACATGCAAAATAGTTTGCAAATGGGTAAAGTAAAATAATCCTGTTTTTGGTTAGAAATTTAGATATATTGACTATTAACAAGACAAAAGTTTTAAGTGAGAAACCTTTTTTTGCAGTGCAAATGTTTATTCATACATTCATAATTTAATTTAATTTAATTTAATTTAATTCATTCATTCATTCATTTTCATTTCGGCTTAGTCCCTTTATAAATCTGGGGTCGCCACAGCGGAATGAACCACCAAC
Organism: Danio choprae; assembly: GCA_903798125.1. NCBI lineage: Eukaryota > Metazoa > Chordata > Actinopteri > Cypriniformes > Danionidae > Danio > Danio choprae. Next base: position 5,778,464 of record CAIGQW010054506.1, read on the forward strand.
TTATCCAGCATATGTTTTACACAGCGGATGCCCTTCCAGCTGCAACTCACCTCTGGGAAACATCCATACACACCCATTCACACTCATACACTACGGACAATTTAGCTTACCCAATTCACCTATACCGCATGTCTTTGGACTTGTGGGGGAAACCGGAGCACCCGGAGGAAACCCACGCCAACACGGGGAGAACATGCAAACTCCACACAGAAATGCCAACTGACCCAGCCGAGGCTCGAACCAGCGACCTTCTTGCTGTGAGGCGAACGTGCTATCCACTGCGCCACCTTGAGGCCCCTAATTTAATTTAATTTAATTTAATTTAATGTAAGGCGATATGGTGGCTCAGTGGTTAGCACTGTCACCTAACAGCAAGAAGGTTCGAGCGCCGACTGGGTCAGTTCTGTGTCGAGTTTGCATGTTCTCCCTGTGTTGGCGTGGGTTTCCTCTGGGTGCTCCGGTTTCCCCCACAAGTCCAAAGACATGCGCTGGGAGAATAAACTAAATTGGTCGTAGTGTATGGGTGTATGGGTGTTTCCCAGTAGTGGGTTGCAGCTGAAAGGGCATCCGCTGTGTAAAACATATGCTGGATAAGTTGCGGTTCATTCCGCTGTGGCGTCCCCAGATAAAGGGACTAAGCCGAAGGAAAATTAAAGAATTAAATTTAATTTAATTAAATTTAATTCACATTTAATGCCATATCAGCAGCATTGGCTGTATTCATGGCAATTTTTGTCCAAAATATTCAATATATAATTTGTTTATAACTGTTTCCTAACTATTCATTGTATATATTATTTATTCTTTATATACAAATTATTATTATTTACATATAAATAACAACACTGATAAAAAGTCATATGAGTTGTTTCAGTTTAATCAATGATAAATATTCTAAAATTCCTCCAACATTTCCATTGAAATAATTCATGACTAAAACTTTCTCTAATCCCATTTAAAAATATACATTTCTATTCAAATGTGTTTTATCTTCAAAATAATATTCTTACGCAAGTCACAAATAGGTTTTTCCTCCCCGTTCCGATAAATATGCATGCGTGCATCTTGAGTATGCAGTGCAAATGTAAAATAACACTGTATCGTCTTCATCATCAAAATAAATAAATACAATTAATCGTTGTTACACCTCCAAAAAATGCTGGGTTCCACACAATCGATTCATGTTGGGGCAACACAAATAAATTAAGTTAACTTATTAGTTTTTACTAATTCAAGTGGATTGAACATAAAACAATTAAGTTGTCCCCTAAACAAACTCAAGAATGGTGTTGTTTCAGCTCATTTTAATTAAGTAGTTTGAACAAACAGCAAACATGTTTTATTTTGAGTGCTTTTTGTGCCCAAATGTTTTAAACTCTCCTAAAATGCTTACAGTCACAGGCCTTAAAAACACAAGCTAATGATAAACTTTCACTCTATTATGGTTGAACTTTGCAGCGACTCTACAAATCACAGGTTTTCTGTGGCTCCTGGTCAACTATAATTCAGATTCGACATTGCACATCACTGACATTTATTTTTATTGGATTTTTTTAAGGTAAGTGGTTGCAAACAGTTTATATAGGCTGGATTTAAACAATCAAATTAAATTTAGTAATGTTCAACTTAAGTTGATTGTTTAAATTCAGCGCATATAAATTATTTGCAACTGCTACTTTAAAAAAAAATTATAAATCCAATGAATCATTTTTTTCCAGTGTATTGTGAATATGCACATTGCGATATCGATGCTTAACCAAAAAAAAAGACAAAAAATACGATTTTAAATCTATGAACTAATACATTGTTTATTATTTATTTAGATACCATCAGCCACTAGAGATTAGTCTTCCTTTTTATACCAAAAAATTACTCATTAAGATTGAAATAAAACAATAGAAACTATACCAAACCCCAAAAAAGACACAAATTTAAACTAAACCATTAACAACTGACACCAATGCCGCAAGCAAATAAAGACAAATTTAGAAACCAATACAATAAAACCCCTAATTCTGACAGCATCAGACAGAATGAATATATGACAGCATTATCATCACGTGCATTTCCTCAAATTATTACCATTATAAGAATCTTAGCAAGATCATTAGGCAATCGCTTGCAAACATCTACCCCAACCCCCCCCTACCCCCCACTATCTATCTATCTACATATCTATCTATCTATCTATCTATCTATCTATCTATCTATCTATCTATCTATCTATCTATCTATCTATCTATCTATCAATCAGCAATGTAAGAATTATACACTATTTATTGCATAATAATTTAATAAAATAATAAAAAACTAATTAACACACCAGATTTTATATTTTATATTTCATAACATCAGTATCAAACATTATTAATTAAATGATCAGTTAGAAAAAAAAGAAAAAGAAAAAAGTATCTAACAAACATACTTATTGTTATTTTAAAATTGTTTATTAACAATCAAAATAAATATATAAATATAAAATTAAGTACACAATTCTTATATTAATTATTTATTACTATTATTATTATTATTATTATTATTAATACTATTACTTATTATTCATTCATTCATTCATTTTCTTTTTGGCTTAATCCCTTTATTAATCTGGGGTCGCCACAGCGGAATGAACCGCCAACTTATCCAGCATATGTTTTACGCAGCGGATGCCCTTCCAGCTTCAACCAAGTACTGAAAAACACCCATACACTCTCATTTACACTCATACACTACAAAATTTTTTTGCTTACAATTCACCTATGGCGCATGTCTTTGGACTGTGGGGCAAAACGGAGCACCCAGAGGAAACCAATGCAAACACGGGGAGAACATGCAAACTCTACACAGAAATACCAACTGACCCAGCCGAGGCTCGAACCAACGGCCTTCTTGCTGTGAGGCGACAGCGCTACCCACTGCGCCACCGTGTCACCCCTATTACTTATTATTATTATTATTATAATACAATAAAAAAATATTATATTCAGTATTTATTATTATTATTATTCACAAGTTATGATTGTTACTGTTGATAATAATGATCAAAATTTCTAAAATATTTCATGCATAATATGTTTATTTATTTTATTTGTTGACATTCACTATTACTAATTACTTATTTTATTACTAAAAACATTCATTATTACTAATAATATTTAAAAAAAATTATGAACGTTTAAAAAAAAACTTTCATACATATCAAATCGTTATTTTATTATGGTTTCTTGTTAATATTAATTAATGGCCAAAATACGTAAATATAAATACATATTTTATTTACAAATATTTAATAAAATAAAATATATCATTGTACCGTTCAAAGTTGTACTTAATATACAAAACATAAGCACATATAAATAACATTTAAATGTTTTATGCTGCATTACTATTAATAGCAACAACAACAACAATGTATTGTTGCTATAGCTAATAATTAATTATAAAAATTAAATAAAATGTTTCTATTAATGGTTTACACATATTTAGAGAAATAATTATTATTGCTTAACGTCATTATTGATTCATTGCAAACAATGAATGTGTTATAAATATAAGCAAGGAAATAAAGGCAGACATTTTGTTATAGTAAAAAAAATATATTTTCATCGAGTAAATAAATAAAACATAAAAATACATAATCCTGGTGCTGGGTATTCAGACGACAAAATACAATAAAGCTGTTAACGTTACTAGACTGAAACGTAAACATAACATCACAAGTCACAGTTAGAAAATACAAACAAACATTATCATAACTTATTAAAACCAGTTATTCTACCGCAGGGCATAACAATGACCATACAGTATCTTATTCAACGGCCAACTGGCAATACATCATGACCAGACACGGTCTGCTTTACCGTGTCATTGAGGCACATTGTTGCTCACATACAGACAATAACGTTACACGCCAGTACGTCCATCCCCAAAACTACACTCGCCCTTCGACTATCATCAAATAAAGCCAAATGCACAGTCCTAAATGTGAGGGCTCAAATATCAATACGCCCCTTTCTTTCATAGCCCGCACTCACCTCCGTTTGCCCTGATTCCGTGTATTTCAGCTGCTCTCCATGTAGGGCACTGTGCTCCGACGGGAAGCCATTCGAAAGCAGACGTCACTAGTGTATACTAATCATGAGTCTGGAAGAGTCCGTACTGCTGTCACATGCGAATGAAAGCATCAAAAGCCCGTCATTCTTCTATATCGCACGCGGGGCCAGCGAGTGACACCGTGGCGAATAAAGAGATAAGCTATAGTAGATATTAGCCAGACGGGAAAAAACAGAAGGTGCACTTAGGCACTATAAATGAACTAAGGATGAGGTCATGGTTCAGGAGGAAAAAAAAATGCCGTTGACGTCACCTCCAGCCAATGGGAGCCCGTGGCCCAGGGGGTTAGCTGACGTCAGCGCGCTGATCCGCAGATTAAAGGGACACTGAGGTTTTAAAGAGAGCTGCGCGTTGGGGTTAGTGCGCACTTTGTAGGTCACTCGCTGGACAGGCGCTAAACCGTGTACTGAATATTTTCCATCCATTTTGTTTATTTTATACCCAAACAAATGACAAATGAACACAAAGCATACGAAATTTTATTTTATTACTCAGATTTAATAGTGCGTAACAGCTACATTTTATGGCAATGTTGATTTTGTATGTTACATTTTATTCGCTGTAAAGTAGACTACGACGTTGTATGTGGAAGGTCTTAATTGAGCGCCCTCTTCTGGAGGAGAAAAATAATTGACTGTTTTCATTTTGTTTATTCTTAGCTATTTCCCAGAGATGGGTTGCAGCTGGAAGGGCATCCGCTGCGTAAAACATATGCTGGATAAGTTGGCGGTTCATTCCGCTGTGGCGACCCCAGATTAATAAAGGGACTAAGCCGAAATGAAAATGAATGAATGAATATTCTTAGCTACAGGGAAGGTCTGTCATCTAGCGGTAAAAAGATTGAATTACACAGTTTATTTTGGTCCATATGCTGCCCATTAGCAGCTGTATGGCAGGCAATTTTAATATGTAATCTGTAAACCATAATAGGCCTTCCAAGGGTGTAATTTTGTTGGGGAGGGAGACAAAATGGTGATTTAAAAATTACATTACATCCAGAGACTATGGTGATACAAATCCATAAAAAAACCCAGGTTGATTTAAATTAAATTTCAAACTAATCTAAAAATGCAAATAAATAAATAAAGTCAAAAATACACTTCACAAACGTTGTGTGCTTAATCACTATTTTGTAACATAAATTGCAGGAGGACGGCAGCTAAATTAAAATGTAGACTAAACATATTAACAATTTGATCATTATTATTATTTTAATAATTATGCATAATCAACCATCTTTAGTAAATGAAAAAAATAAAATATTTACATTCTTGGTGCTAATTTTCTGTTCAGCACAAATTCCTAAATCATAGACACCCATCAACAGGTGTAGACATTCTGTCTGACAGAAAATATGATTATTCCGACCTAATATACTGAATCAACAAACTCACAAAGTCCATCCCCATTGCTTACTGAAACGATCATTTCAATCCCAATAACTGCTTATTAGAACGTTGACTGAAATAATTTTTAGGGCATGCACCCAAAGTTATTAAATGTGGACACTTGTATTGACAAATGTATGTAGACTCTTTCCGTGTCCTGCTTGGTCACGCTCCTTTGTGACGATGTGACTCGGTTAAAAAAAGAATTACTTTGAAAAACTTGAAAAGTGGTCCTCACGGTGGTGCAGTGGGTACGTTCACCTCACAGCAAGAAGGTCGTTGACAGCAAGAAGGTCGCTGGTTCGAGCCTCGGCTGGTCAGTTGGCGTTTCTGTGTGGAGTTTGCATGTTCTCCCCGTGTTGGCGTGGGTTTCCTCCGGGTGCTCCGGTTTCCCCCACAAGTCCAAAGACATGCGGTATAGGTGAATTGGGTAAGCTAAATTGTCCGTAGTGTATGAGTGTGAATGAGTTTGTGTGGATGTTTCCCAGTGATGGGTTGCAGCTGGAAGGGCATCGGCTGCGTAAAACATATGCTGGATAAGTTGGCGGTTCATTCCGCTGTGGCGATCCCAGATTAATAAAGGGACTAAGCTGAAATGAAAATGAATGAATGAATGAACTTGAAAAGTCCTCAGTGAAAATTACTGCCCTTAATTGGGTCTTTCTATTTACATGGTATTTTGTAGACAAGTGGTTCTCAACCTTTTTTTAACTTGCAACCCCCTAAACCACAGGTGTCAAATCCAGTTCCTGGAGGGCCACAGTTCTGCACAGTTTAGCTTTAACCCTAATTAAACACACCTGATCAAACTAATTGAGTCCTTCAGGCTTGTTTGAAACCTACAGGTAAGTGTGTTGAAGCAGGGTTGGAACTAAACTGTGCAGAGCTGCGACTCTCTAGGAGCTGGATTTGACACCTGTGCCCTAAACCAAACAAGTATGTTTCTGTGGCTCACTGCAATTTTTAAACGAACCTATTATTTCGGGTTGGTAACTTACTCAGAGGCACGACTATTAACTGTATTTACCGAATAAACTGCCAATGATTTGAATAAACATAAAATGTACATAAAAGTTCACCAAGCCTGGGAAAACTCAGGCTGACCTTTTTTAAATAATACTGAAAACCCAAAATCCAGGAAGATAAGCGGTTAGACCATCAGCGGAGCAATCAGGGAACAGGCAGAGTGCATTCAGACTAGACCTGCATGGGACAGATTTCTCTGCAGTGCTGCGTTTTGGTCTGCTCCCACTCTGTGTTAGATTTGAGAAAATTCAAATGTGACCTTGTTGATTGTAGCTTTAGCGATGTTTGAAACAGCGACACGCGGCCCACACTCGAATAGACAAAACTCTTCCACTTCATCACTTGCTGCTTCCCGATTTAACGGGTCCTAAAGGGGACCTATTTTGGAAAAATCACTTTTATAAGTGGTTTAAGCACAGTTGTGTAGCAACAGTGTGTGCATAAGCCATTTTTTTAAGACTTCACACTTAGCTGATGATTGATAATATAGCTTGTTTGGCATGCTGTCCTGGGAGAGAGCCTTGAGCTTATGAGATCCTTGAGCCCTGGGCTCCCTCCCGTTTTCAGGGTGAGAGGGGAGCTTCAGCTCAGGTAGATCTCAATGAACTCCCCCGACTTATTTCTGGCTAATAGAATGGCTAAGAAGAGATGTATACTTGTTAAGAGCTTGGCTATGGTATCGATTTGGTGTGTTCAATTTACTTAAGTTGCATGTTTTTGGATTGTGTTTAGTATGGACTTTAAACAGAGACATTCTTGCTGTGAGGCGGCAGTGTTAATCACTGGGCCACCGTGTCGCCCTTCTGGAAAGGAGGAGGAGTAGTAGTGAGTGAGTGAGTGGGTGGGGTGGGGGGTTGCGATTTTTTAAGACGAAGATACTGAGATAAGAGAACTCTGGTTATTTATAGTGATCTAGGAATCATCTGATTGGTGAATCAATCATGAGCTGATGCGGGACCAGCTGTGAGCAATCATAAGCATGTGATCCTCTCGAAATTAGTTTATAAATAAGCTTCACTTAATGGTAAAAATAATTAATTCTATTTTTTATAATCAAACTTCATGAAAACAGTCTGCAGAAACAGTGATGACATTCTCTCTTTGTACATGTCACCGAAGGGGGAAAGCCCCACCCATTAATGATGATTTCCCCCTTATTAGCATAGACAGCCCTGAGCGAGGAGCAGCCGTCTGCCATTAGAGTTTTCACACCGGCGAGCCTCCTAAAAATAATGTCAGCTACTAAGAGGCATTATAAATGTAGAGTTTGAGGAGTCTCAATAGACTACCTTGTTCTGAGATAGACTACATTTTCAGTTTTTCACAGAGATAAGGTTAGTTCTATTTTGAATCTGCCACTATACTGATGCATTTGTAGCTCCACCCTCTATTGAAAAGAGCACAAACTCATTTGAATTTAAAGCGTCAGTCACCAAGACAGCATAAATTGGATGAAAGCCTAAAAGAGGCAGTTTTAAAAAGTTATAATCAGGGTGCAAATTACAGGGGGGGGGGTCTGACCCCCCCTAATTAACGCTTGATCCCCCCTGAAGGACATCAAAACAAGATGTATGGGGGGGTCTGCCCTTTAATAGTTAAGAAGTTTGCTCTGATCTGTAGCTTAAATAATATTAATATTTAAAATAATAGATAACTTCAATATACATTTGACCACCCCTATAATGGTTCATACCATTGTGAATGCATGTTTGCAGCAAAAATATAAATTTATCAGTTTGAAAACGGCAAATCTAGAGCACCGGCAGACAGTGTAAGTGTTCAGAAAACATGTTTCTTTAAAAAAGGTGTTCGTAGGTGTCTGTAGATGGACAGTTTGTATTTTATTATACACTGGCTCGCACATGGCAGCACGGTGGTGCAGTGGGTAGCACAATTGCCTCACAGCTAGAAGGTCGCTGGTTCAAGCCCCGGCTGGGTCAGTTGGGAGTGTGTGGAGTTTGCATGTTCTCCCCGTTGTTCGCGTGGGTTTCCTCCGGGTGCTCCGGTTTCCCCCACAAGTCCAAAAACATGCGGTATAGGTGAATTGGGTAAGCTAAATTGTCCATATGTATGTTTGTAAATGAGTGTATGGATGTTTCCCAGTGCTGGGTTGCAGCTGGAAGGGCATCCGCTGCGTAAAACATATGCTGGATAAGTTGGCGGTTCATTCCGCTGTGGTGACCCCAGATTAATAAAGGGACTAAGCCGAAAAGAAAATGAATGAATGAATGAATGGCTCGCACATGGAAGTTAAACAGTAAAATAAAAAATACGTGCAGTCTTTCATGGTTATCCATTAATAGGTGCAGGAAAGAAAATCTGTCCCCGTTTATTTAATATCACAAACGTCATTGAGAACCACTCAATATCCCTCAAATCACTGAAAACATAATAACAAGTTTGATTAATAAATTAGATGTAATTGGATTAAATATATAAATTTGGTTCACTGAACATATTACCGAACATAATCGGCATGTTACCAAACACAAACAAAAAACTTTATTGCTATTAGACAAATAGTTAACACATAGTAACAACTTATTATTTATTTCTCATCACTTAAACATCATGATAGTCATAATACAACAAATTATGATTAGACATTTTTACATATATTAACAATGATATTTCTATTAATAACAGGTGGCGCACCCCAGGTTGAAAACCACTGATGTAGATTATAAGGTTATTATACTACTTCCATGTACATATTTTTAGATACTGCTATCTTTTACATTTAGTACTAGCTCTCATTTATTTTTAGTCTATTTTATTTTTTGGTAAGCACTGAAGAACCTAGTGTCTACAAAATAAGAAGACTAAAAATAGATAGTGTGTTTGTAGATTCATTATTACTATTAAATTACACAAACTGACAACACATGGTGGTCAAGCTAGTTCATGAACACTTGACAGCAAGTTTACTGTGTGTCAATATGAATCTATGCGATAGGTTTAGCATATAGTTTTGCTGAACAATACAGCAAGAAGTTAAAAAGTTTTATCAACCTGTACATTTTCTTCATATTTCCTTAATAAATAATATATTGTTTTTTTATATGAATTCAAATGACTTCTTGTGTTGCTGGGCTAATTTATTAGCTAACATTTTATGCTTTCCTAAACATGCACAGATGATTCATATTTTCACAATGTTTGCAAAATGTGACAACTTGACATGAGTGGTGCAGTTCACACATTATATTTAGCCTTTTCAGCTCAAGCATTTTATTCATTGATCCCGCTGTTTACTCCATTAATAACATATGTTTGTGGGACAACAATCATTGGTTGATTTTTATTTTTTACTGACAAATCAATTTGACAGAAATATTGATCTGGTCGATTGCATGGTATGCCTACATCACAACAAATGACTAATAAATTAAGGCACTAATGTGGTCAAAATGATTATGTATCAAAGAAAATGACTAAAAACACACTTTTTTTTAATTACACACACAAAAAAAATCAGAGTAACCCAGCATTATATAAATATATGTCAATTTAAATGGCTTTTGTTACCCAGCATTGAGTCAAATATATACAATGCAAATGTTGAGTTAATTTTTTTTTTACAATGTAATTTTTTAATTACATTTCTTAACCCAAAGGTTGGATTTGTCTATATTTTACCCAGTGTTGGGTTACAACAACCCAGGCTTTTTAAGAGTGTATCCATTTCAGGCTAGTAGTTGGTTTCACTTTGTAAGGAAATACATATAATCCTGTTGTGTGCTATGTTTGTTTCACTTTTGTATGTTACATGGAGTACAATAAATGTATTGTTTAAATGAATGATTGTGAAAATGAGCAGCCCAAATAATATATATATGTTACATGCTAGCAATAGTGTATTCTAAGGAAAGTCGTTCTCCCATATAAAAATCATATTTATGGAAATATATGCAAATTACATAGTGTTTATATTTGGATTTTACATATATAAAACATGTCATATATGCAACATATATTATATTTCGAAATATTTCAAAAACGTCCAGTTTCATATATTAACCATTGGAATGGTATGTACAAAAATGTACATATATTCATTCTTTCATTTTCTTTTCGTGCTTAGTCCCTTTCTGGGGACGCCACAGCGGAATGAACCGCCAACTTATCCAGCATATGTTTTACGCAGCGGATGCCCTTCCAGCTGCAACCAATCACTGGGAAACATCCATACACACTCATTCACACAAATACACTAAGGACAATTTAGCTTACCCAATTCACCTGTACCACATGTCTTTGGACTTGTGGGGGAAACCGGAGCACCCGGAGGAAACCCACGCCAAGACGGGGAGAACATGCAAACTCCACACAGAAAGGGCAACTGACCCAGCCAAGGCTCGAACCAGCGACCTTTTTGCTTTGAGGCGATCGTGCTACTTACTGCGCCACCGTGAGGCCCATGTACATATATATTACCTATACTTTTATATAAGTGTTTATATAAACCACTGTTTGTTAATGATCATGAGTTCCACCTGCTGTGTTTGTAATCGTGTCCTGTGTATTTATACCCCTGTTTTAGTTTAGTTTATTGTCCGGTATTGTGTTGTCTTGTTTCATGTCCCTGTGTAGTAAGTGAGAGTTCGTAAATAAATACGTGTGGTTTTGATAATCTCTGAGTCTCGATTGTCTGTGGTGCAACATCGACTGTGACAAAAGCTCTGCAGCAAGTTGCCTTACATTTTTATTGAGTCAACATTGTTATTTATTTTTTACTGTGAGTGAGCTGGAATATACAGTATGCCAAGTTTTGGCCCAAAGGTGGGCCTGTAAGACTTTACTATCTGGATATAAGCCAAATTGAAAAATATGAATTGATTTTTGAGTCATGATTTGATTAGATTTTTATTTATCTTTTGGTCCTGGATCGACGTGCGGAATTAATTTGGGGATTTTTTACAATTAAGCTCGGCCTGTAAATGCTCTGTATGACTTTTCTCACAAGGTCACACTCAGTGGTATTCAGGGAGAGAAAACTATGTAAATACAGAGTTAATGATCTAAAGAAAGGCCAATATTCAGCGGCCTTCGGGTGGCAGGACATCTAAAAACCGATCATGCATTCTAGCACACTAAAGTCTGAAGTACTGGCATTAAATCAAATATTTAATAAAAACAATCTACATGATTCCTATTTCCTGAATGATGTTTGCACACAAAAAAAGACTTGAACACAAAAAAAGATTTGAAACTGCAATTCAAACAAAAAGAATAAAGCAAGAATTTATTTACAGTATGTTACACAATGGTCCTAACTAGGCAGGATCAATCGGAAAGTTATGCTTTACTACACAGAATCTATTATTGTGGTTAATGGATTATTATAAGTGCTGATTGCACAGTCAAGAATTGCTATTACTTTTGGACAGTTCCCGCAAAAAGTGTTCTTGCTTGTAAAAACATGGGATAAGCATAACAATTGTTACATTTTTAAGTTGAATCAAAATAACTGTACAAGTCATGTCAAGGTTAGCACTGTCGCCTCACAGCAAGAAGGTCACTGGTTCGAGTTCCAGCTGGGCCAGATGGCATTTCTGTGTTGAGTTTGCATGTTCTCCTCATGTTGGCGTGGGTTTCCTCCGGGTGCTCTGGTTTCCCCCCCTGTCCAAAGACATGCGCCATAGGTGAATTGGATTAACTAATTTGCCCGTAGTGTATCAGTGTGTGTGTGTGAATGCGAGAGTGTATGGGTGTTTCCCAGTACTGGGTTGCGGCTGGAAGGGCATCCGCTGAGTAAAACATATGCCGGAATAGTTGGCGGTTCATTCCGCTGTGACAACCTCTGAAATAGAGACTAAGCCGAAAGAAAATGAATGAATGAATGTCATGTCAACTTACATCAATTAAACTGACTTTAAACATCATGTTACAATTTGTATAACTTAAAAAATAAAGCTGTTACTTGAATAATTGATGAATATAAGTAAAAGTAACTTTAAAACATGTTGTCATGATGCTTTGTATGACATTTCATTACAGTGTAGTAGCAGGCTCTTTTTTTACTTTCACAGCTTCACACTAGTTAACAAAAACATATATTATTGATGATTTATTCATATTAAACTTTCATATTAAAGTTTTATTCATTTAAGTTATATGAAAACACTCTTTCTTAAGGTTTTCTGAAATGTTGAAAAGGTGAACGACGAATAAATAAGCTTCCCATTGGTGACTGTTAAAATTGGACAATATTTGGCAGAGATACTATTTGGGAAAATTTGGGAAAATGTAATAAAAAAAAAGTATATTTTCTATTTTGAGTAAAATCACCTTTAAATTTAAATTAAAGGAAGTTCTTAGCAAATTTAAAATTAAAAAAGGGTTTTATATATCTACAGTAAGAGTACAAAATATGTTACATGATCTTTTACTTAATATGTCAATGATTTTAGCATGTTCAGAATGTTCAGAAAAACATATATCATTTTGACCCTTATTGCCAAAAATAAAGACATCACTTTTGCAAGCCAGGGTCATCAAATAGCATTTTTCCATGCAAGTCTGTTTTTTTAAAAGCAATTAGTGCAATCACATACATCTTTAGTTTATGCAACAGGTTCAAAGCGAAGATAAATTTATCCCGCTGATCAATAGAAAGCTGCATTGTTTGAAAAGTAACTTCAAAAGTATCTGTGTGATGTGGAATGACTTCTGTAATTTTATGGGATTAAATCCCTTACACGGTGGCTCAGTGGTTAGCACTGTCGCCTCACAGCAAGAAGGTCACTGGTTCGATTCCTGGCTGGGCCAGTTAGCATTTCAGTTTGCATGTTCCCCCCATGTTGGTGTGGGTTTCCTCTGTGTGCTCCGGTTTCCCCCACAGTCCAAAGACATGCGTTATAGGTGAATTGAATAAACCAAATTGGCCGTAGTGTGTGTGTGTGTGTGTGTGTGTGTGTGTGTATGGATGTGTAAAACATATGCTGGATAAATTGGCGGTTTATTTCGCTGTGGCGACCCCTGATGAATAAAGAGATTAAGCCGAAGGAAAATGAACGAATAAATCCCTTAGACTTACACTGAAAGAGCCTTGTACACCCAAATATCATCATTACCTTGGGTCAAACTATAGCAAAGACCATCACAATTGCGTAGTAACACTAACAACCACCCAGAGATAGTTCACCAAAGAAATACAAATTTACACATTCCAGATTTCTTAAAAATATCCTCTTTTGTTTTCAATAGAAAAAAAAGTCAAACAGGTTTGGAACAAAAGAATGGTAAGTAAATGTTCAGTTTTGAGTGAACTTAAGTGAATTTTGGCCTTGAAGTAGCATCATAAAGAAAGGTTAAAAGCAGGGTGTGAATTACAGGAGGGTTTGGGAGGATTGAACCTCCTAATTAAGGCTTGATCCCCTCTGAAGGACGTCAAAACAAGATGTGAGGGGGGTCAGCCCTTTGAAACTGAGAAAAAAGTTCACTCTGATCAGTATTTTAAATAATAATGTTAATAATTAAAAATAATAGACATCCATTTGACCACCCCTATAACGGTTCATACCATTGTAAATGAATAATCTCGCCAATCAGTCCATGTGAGAAAAGTCATTTAGCAGTCTGAAAGCGGCAGATTAAGAGCACCGATAGTACACCATAAGAGTTCACAAGAAGTTTCCTCATAAAATAGGTGTTTGTTTCTACATAAAGCCTAAAAGTAACATCAAAATAGATGCATTGTTTGCATAGTTTTTCCTAAAGTAAGCCAAAATAGCTAATCAGGTCAGAATACGATAGCCTTTCCCACAAATGACTGAAAACTTAAATACATTTTATGAATAAATTTGATGTAATTTAAATAAACACATACATTTGATTCACTGAAGCTTGTATTACACAAACTAACATTACCAAAAAAGTTGACCCCCCCCTCCCCCCCAATTGTCAATGTGTAATCCGCACACTGTTTAAAAGTTAAAAGAAGTCTTGTTGCCTCGTTTTCCACATTGCGCTATACATGTTTTAATGTTTTAAATTTATGAAAGTGTTAACCCATTTGATATATTATCTAATATAGTGTTTTTTTTTGTAATAAATAAATTATAATTTAACAATTGTGACATATTTGTTTTCTCAAGGACATGCTCCCAGCTCTGAAACTCAGGCCTAAAGAAAATGTAACTAATAATAATGAGTTTGGGATGGCATTCATGTGCATTAAATACATAAACATGATTTTTCAAAACACTCCATAACATCACGGAATTGAACAAAATACTGAACAGTATTGAAAAAGTAACAACATAATTACTTTATAATTACATTTTGCATCATATAGATAGAAAAAAGGAAAGAAAACAATTTAATAATGATATGATCTGTATGTTTATGCTGTAGTTATTTTTGTTTACATGATGGCCACTCATAAAAGAAAGGAGAGGGGCTGTTTTTTTTTTAAATTAAAGCTAGATGTTGGAACCACCCAAACCCAGGAGACACAGAACAGTGACAAGGGCTGCAGTTGTGTCTCCATGGCTCTTTACGAATCTTAAAACGATATCATACAGTCATCGTAGTAAACACTGAATCTCCAAGAAAAGCATCAGGACTTTTGAATATTTGTGTGCGAGCATGGTTATTCCTCTCATGGGTATTGCACAAGTATAATTAGTACTATTTTTGTCTAGAACTTAAGTAAACATGTTCAGAATGGCGTTTAGGGAATCCACAGGAAGAAACATATTACAATAGTGAGTAACAATCAAATAAATGTATGTTGTTCAGCCAAGCTTAATCAGGCAACTTATCTGTAATATTCTGTACTTACACAATACTTCATTCTGTAGAATTTGTTAGCCATTTTCCTCAAAGGGAGCAAAAAATGTCCCTACTTATTTAAAATGAGCTCAAACAACATAATTCTTGTGTTTTTTGGGGGGACAACTTAATTGTTTCATGTTCAATCCACATAAAACCAACAAGTTTACTCAATTCCTTCATGTTGATCCAACTCAAATCGATTGAGTGTTACCCGGCATTTTTTTAAAGTGTGTAATTGTGAGACTTGTGGGTCTCCAAAACGTGATGAATACCATGATGTTGATGATTTGAATCAAGTACCTTTTACTAGACTGCAGAGTGTAGATTATAGCGTATCACACACATATACACAACATGTTTGTGTAAAAAATGTGTAATAGATGTTTATAGCACCAACACTGATGCAGCCAGTTCTGCAAATCTTTATCAGAACACAAGCATTGTTGGCAAAGCAGAAGTGTTTAATGTGTTTAGTGCAACTAAAACAGAGAGAGGAAAGTTTTACTTTCAACTTATATTAAGTACAGACTGAAATATTAGCCATTCACACATCTGTTGGTGGAAATAGCAGTTGTTTATAAATGGTGGACAAAGAAGGACGTAAAATAGGCCTATACAGCGCTCAGCATATATGAGTACACCCCCCACAAATCTCTTATATTTTCTATAGGATACAGACTGAACTACAGACCTATATTTTCTATAGGATGCTTTACGATATTATATTTGTGCATACACATTAGTTTAGTCAGTACTGAAGCCAAATCTGGAGCTCATCTAACAATAATGGTTAAAAAATTAGTAGCCCAAATTTATATGTCAGGGAAAAATATTAAATAACATTTTCAAAAATAGCAAAAATCAAGAGAAACAAAAATATATATACAGTTTAGTTGAAACTTTGGGCAGCACGGTGGCGCAGTGGGTAGCACATTCGCCTCACAGCAAAAAGGACGCTGGTTCGAGCCCCCGCTGGGTCAGTTGGCATTTCTGTGTGGAGTTTGCATGTTCTCCCCGTGTTTGCGTGGGTTCAAAAACATGTGGTACAGGTGAATTAGGTAGGCTAAGTTGTCTGTAGTGTATGAGTGTGTATGGATGTTTGGATTGAGTTGTATGGATGTTTCCCAGTGATGGGTTGCAGCTAGAAGGGCATCCGCTGTGTAAAACATATGCTGGATAAGTTGGCGGTTAATTCCGCTGTGGCGACCCCAGATTAATAAAGGGGCTAAGCCGAAAAGAAAATGAATGAATGAATGAATAGTTGAAACTTTGTAGGTTGTAATTTTTGCAATATTTTGCATGAATTTACATGTATTATCTTTCCATTTCTAAAGATGTTCGGTGACTAAAATATTCTATTAATAAATATATCTGTTTAATAAATCTGTTTTGTTCAAATGCACCAATATATATTACCCATATTCACTGAGAAATGGAGAAAAATATTCATTTAAAAAATGGGGTGTACTCATATATGCTGAGCACTGTATATTTCAAAGGGTTTCATTGGATCAAGTTAAAAACAAAGCTGCTTCCCATGCGCTCATAAAGCTGGGAATCAACAGTGGCATGTTTAAAATACTGGACATTATAACTTCCTGTTTGGACTGAGGGGGCGGAATAGCATTCATTACTGCTGGTGATGTACTAAAGCGCTGAACGAAGCGATGACTTTCGTAACGCTCGTGTAGCGAAGTAGAGGCGGAACATTAGCAGCGTTCACGTTAACGGTATGGTTTTACTCTGATGACAGTAGTCAGCTCCACTTTTGAGTGAGAGCTCACACCTCTCACATCCGTGATCGTGCGGTTTGACAAGGACCTGACAGTTTATAAAAAGCTCACAGAGAAGTTTACTTTTGAGAAAAGTTGCGGGGAAACTTCTCTGAAGATAATGTGAAGTTCACTACTCTGGACAAATACGATCCATAAAATAAGATGGGATATCTTAATATCAGAACTGTCTGCAAAACAACAGTGCTTTTGCTTTTTGTCATTCTTCAGGTAAGATTATAATTTTTATTATTATTATTATTATTATTATTGAATATATATATTGAATTTCCGTTTCTAGCATTTCGTTGACAAGTGCAACAAATAGAGAGAACACTTGTTGCGATTATAACGACTGATTTTGACTTTGGTATTACCTTGTAAAGAATAAGCGAACTTAGGTTAAAGATTGTCATTTGTGTTCTTGAAATAGCAGGTGAGCATTTCCCCCTAAATTTCCTGTATTATCGTGTTATTTGCTGAATGATGACAAACATTAGGACGCAGACGCACAGAAAATGTATTAATAATATATTCTGCACGGTAATTTTTGACAAAAAGATTGTTTTTTGTCAATCATTTCTTTAATTATATAGTATGGACCCAGATGCTATTTATATTCATAACATATTTTTAATGAAAATCTTTTCAAGTTAAAGGTATTTATTTGGTAAATATAAAGCAATAGATGCATTTTTATGTACACTATCTGTCAGACACGAAGAAAGGAAGGAAGAAATAATGGAAAGGAAAATAGCAAATATTTGGTAACTTTAGGTTACTGTTCTAGAAGTAGGACAATTACATTTTTTTGGAGGTTATTGTCAAAACATGATTATATTCCTGGCACCAAAGGGAACGTTATGGACGGCACTGCTCTGCCAAATAACACTACTATTTAGTTAGCTATTAAGAAGCATTTAGTTTACAAGAACCGAAAAGAGTAACATTAGAGGAGGGCAACACATTATCATTTTGCATAATGGTTTAAAAAATATATATCATCTCATATCCTGATAACGATACATATCATGATATAGTATCAATGTATATTCAATCAATCAATAGTTTAAATAGATTGACCACATTTTTTACATTTAAAGTATAAACTCAGAAATGTACTCATTCAATTGTGATCATATTTCTCACATTATTTAGAACTTCAGGGCAAATGTTTGATTAAAAATGTGGAAATATATTAGAAACATTAATAAAATATAAAACATTGTTGAAAAAACTAATTATTGCAGGTCAAACATAATTTTTTTTATAATATTGCTAAATAAAATGCAAAATGTAAACATTGTACTTTCAAGTTTGCAACTTTCTCACAAAGCTGCTGTTTATGTTTATGTCTGCATTCCTGTATGTAAAATTGCGCTAAATATAATTTATGAAAAACTATTACCTTAAAACAATGTGTTGTTTTGACACCATAAAATAAACGATAGAGCATAATATGAAACTATTGACTTTTATTTTGTCCATATAATACTGTATATATTATAATTTTGCCCACTACTAATTTAATATAGTAATTCATATAGCACAGAAATAGGAACTTTTAAAAATGACTTCTAAAAAAAAAGACCAAAAACTTGACCCACAGGCACGTAGTAGTTTTGTTTGTTAAAATTACAATATGCAATTTGTAGCTTTTTTTATTTTTTATGTGTAGCATATAGATACATTATATACAGTACCACTGGTTTATGTCATTCATATGGTATTCCTTTAAAAAAAAATTCAAAATAAATGAGTCAGTCCTTAATCTTTACCAATCCCAAATGTTTTTCATAAAAGTTCAAACAAGTAAAAAGTCATCATTAATGAGTGTTCATGAATGGAAAGATAACATTCTCTAAACTTAGATAAAGATTACATTTACGTGGAATCATTTAGCAGATGCTTTTGTCCAAAGTGACAGATCTTAGTGCTCTTAACTTTTTTATTGGTCAGTAATTTACTTTAATAGGCTACATTAAAGTATGCATTTGTACACAGCATCTTATAACTTGTATATTTATAACAAATCTGTACATACAATTCAACATCCAGAGCTTTTTGACTGATTGCATCTCTGTTTAATGTTTGTCGTCTTTTTTATATTTATTTCGTGTTGTCACTTGTCACTTTATGTACACTGGAAGCTTCTGTAGCCAAAACAAATTCCTTGTGTGTGTAAGCACACTTGGCAATAAAACCGATTCTGATTCTGATTCTGATTCTGATATTGCGTTTTAATTGGCTACATATTTATTGCAATGTAGTAAGCATTGATATAATTGCAGTTGTCAGTGGATTTGATGTTTAAATTAACTTATGTTTGCAACAGGCCCAGTTTTAGAATCATAAGACTGAAGGCTTCTTAGAAATGAATAAGGGTGCTCAAGCTACTTCATTAAGTATGCCTTGCAAATTCTGGATTGAACCCTCTTTTGCCTTTAAAACTTCCTTAATTCTTCATCGCATAGATTATACAAAGTGCTGGAAACATTCCTTTTAGATTTCTTAAACATGACTATAGGTTCAATAAACTTAAATGACCTCTACAGTCACAAGGTCTCAATTCGATAGAGTGCCTTTGGGATGCAGTGGAAAAGGAGATTTGCATCATGGATGTGTGAAGCAGTCGACAAATCTTGGCCAAAAAAATTGGCAAAGAAAAAGAAGAGCTTAGCCATATTTACCTAGAAGATAGCAACTTCTCATTTTCAACTGGTCTTAGCACACAATGTAAATACAGAATAGTCTGGCTTTAAATTGGAAAAGTATGTAAAACTCTTTTTTTTTTTTTTAATTTCTGAGCGAGATGCTAACGGTTCAACTGTTTAACTCTTGGGGACTCGCCCAAAAAGTGTAGTGTTCCTTTAAATTATATTCAGGTGGAACTAAGGGCCCCAATGTGTGTCAAGAAACTATACCAAGACTCATTAGATCAAGCAAAATTTTGGTGAGCCCAGGCAAACTTCTGTTGCTGTAGTCCACCTGCTTCAACATGGTGTGTGTCTATAGATACAGTGCATCTGGAAAGTATTCATAGCGCTTTACCTTTTCCACATTTTTTTAAGTTACAGCCTTATTTCAAAATGGATTAAATTCATTTGTTTCCTCAAAATTCTACACACAATACCCCATAATGACAATGTGAACAAATATTTTTAGAAATTCTTGCAAATTTATTAAAAATAAAAAACCTGAATAATCACACGTACATAAGTATTCACAGCCTTTATCGTGAAGCTCTAACTTGAGCTCAGGTACATTCTGTTTCCACTGATCATTCTTGAGATGTTTCAGCAGCTTAATTGGAGTTCACCTGTGGTAAATTCAGTTGATTGGACATGATTTGAAAAGGCATACACCTGTCTTTATAAGGTCCCAGGGTTGACAGTGCATGTCAAAGCACAAACCAAGCATGAAGACAAAGGAATTGCCTGTAGACCTCCAAGACAGGCTTGTCTCGAGGCACAAGGCTGGGATAGGTTACAGAAAAATTACTGCTGCTCTGAAAGTTCCAATGAGCACAGTGGCCTCCATCATCCGTAAGTGGAAGATGTTTAACCACCAGGACTCTTCCTAGAGCTGGCTGGCCATCTAAGCTGAGTAATCGGGGGAGAAGGGTCTTAGTCAGGGAGGTGATCAATAACCCGATGGTCACTCTGTCTGAGCTCCAGTGTTCTTCTGTGGAGAGAGAAGAACTTTGCAGAAGGACAACCATCTGTGCAGCAATCCACCTATCAGGCCTGTATGGTAGAGTGGCCAGACGGAAGCCACTCCTTAGTAAAGGGCACATAGCAGCCCGCCTGGATTTGACCAAAAGGCATCTGAAGGACTCTCAGACCATAAGAAACAAAATTCTCTGGTCTCTTTGGAGTGAATGCCAGGTGTTATGTTTGGAGAAAACCAGGCACCGCTCATCGCCAGGCTAATACCATCTCTACAGTGAAGCATGGTGGTGGCAGCATCATGCTATGGGGATGTTTTTCAGCAGCAGGAACAGGAAGACTAGTCAGGATAGAGGGAAAGATGAATGCAGCAATGTACAGACACATCCTGAATGAAAACCTGCTTCAGGGTGCTCTTGACCTCAGACTGGGACGACGGCTCATCTTCCAGCAGGACAATGACCCAAAGCACGCCAAACTATCAATGAAGTGGCTTCACAACAACTCGGTGAATGTCCTTGAGTGGCCCAGCCAGAGCCCAGACCTAAATCCTATTGAACATCTCTGGAGAGATCTGAAAATGGCTGTACACCGTCGCTTCTCATCCAACCTGATTTGAGCTTGAGAGGTACTGCAAAGAGGAATGGGCAAAAATTCCCAAAGACAGGTGTGCCAAGCTTGTGGCATCATATTCAAAAAGACTTGAGGCTGTAATTGCTGCCAAAGGTGCATCAACAAAGTATTGAGCAAAGGCTGTGAATACTTATGTACATGGGATTTTTCAGGTTTTTTATTTTTAATAGATTTGCAACAATTTATCATACATTCAGCTTCAATTGTCATAAAATAATTCAAAGCCTAATTGTCGTTTAGTGTTTTTTTGTGTGTTTACTCAATTAAGTTAAATTAATTTAACATTTGCATTAAACATTTACATTTGTTTTGTTAGTCTGTACCTATATGCTGGTAAACTCACACAGGTAGAGCATGTAACATGCTCTGATTTCACTTCCTGTAATGAGAAACACTGGAAGGCATTGAGGCATGTCAGTTATACTTCTCTTATTGATTTGAATAAAATGTTTAGGATAGTTGATTAATTGTCAACTCTATTATTGTGATATTTCAGTTCTCCTTTTAAAAACTATGAAGAAAATACCTAAAGTATTGTCTTAGACATATCATGTTAGAATCTTGAACTAAAGCACAAAATGGTGGAAAATGTCAACTCTGTTATGGTTTAAAAAGTTTAAAATTAGATGTTCAAATGAGTAACAATGAACGTTTCTTATAATAGTTAATCATTTTACATTATTTTACATTAATAATGGATTCAGTGTACTGTAAATCATACATTTGTTGTATATAATTTCAGTTTAAGGAAAATTAATGCTTGGAATTACCCGCAATAGTGGAATGAGTCATATATTTTGACAATTTCGAGACTGGTCCTCACGGCAGCAGGAAAAACAAACGTTTTATTCAAATTCTAAATGGATTATATAAAGACTAGAAAGTGCACTCCTTTTGTAAACACTATCTTACAAAATTAAACTATAATCAGTAAAGCTTTTCACACAATGAGACTGTTCTGTTTTGACTGAGACTTGTTACTAATCTAAATTTGAGTTCACTTGTATGGCAAGGTTTCTTTCTCAATATTATTCCTATTTTTAGCTTACAAAATTTGCATTTTGCTGAGCCTTTGTAACACTTTTCATAGATACGTGGTTCTCCTGGGAATGAACCAATAATAATTGTGCTACTATAGCACATATTGAGCTAGTTGAGCTCCATGAACCCCAAATTACTATGCGGATGAAAGAGCACAGCCAGTGCATGTAAACAAAAGTTGCTCATGCTCCCGGTGGAGGCAGTATTTTAGTAAACGCTCCTACGTGTCAGTTTTTAATGTAGGTAAATAACTTATCTTTGGTGGACTGTTTTTAATACAGAACATGACCATTTTTTACAGTTATAGTTTTAGTTATAGTTATTTTTTTTGGTGAATTCCTGTCCTACAGATCATTTTATTAGTGAAATAAATGCATGACATAGGTTTCAATAGATGCTTGTCAGCACAATAATTGAACTGGAATAGAAACAACAGTATGACATTTTATAAAAAAATATGTATTTAAGTCTGCAGCTTAATGATTAATGAAAACGAATCGCATACAAAATAAACGTTTGTATTTGCATAATAATTTAGTGTGTACTGTGTGTGTATACACACACACACACACACACACACACACACACACACACACACAC
>CAIGQW010054506.1:5826482-5841090 GCA_903798125.1 Danio choprae
TATATATATATATATATATATATGTGTGTGTGTGTGTACAGTTGTCTGAGCACTGTTGTGCCCACAGTAACAGTGATGTACCCTTTGTTTTCATCAAAATGTCCCAGCAGTCAGTTCCACAACAAACCCTCCATCAACTGCGTCTCCAACATCAGCTCCTTTAAGTGAGTTCTTCTATTCATGGACTATTGTGTGAACACTTAAATTGGAAAACTATAATTGTAGGTCCAGCTTAATTAGAGGTGTTGGAATTCTACATGAAATTATATTTTGTAAGGGTTCTACTCATTTTTTGAATACAATTTCTGCGATTTTGTGCAAAATTGTTTTTATTGTTTAATGCATATAAATATTTCAGCCCCACCAGTCAGCAGAATCTCATCTACAACTGAGTCTCAAACAGCAGCACCTACAAGTAAGTAATATATATGTACAGTTGTCTGAACACTATTTCAGGAAAGTTTGACCTTTTTGCTCTTAATGCAAATTCAGCTATTTCAAATCTGAATTGGTTTGTATTATAAATCTGTGTACAATAATAACTAGTCTTGGATTGCAGAATTGCATTGAATATATTGTGTTGTTGCAAGCATATCAACTAATATTTACCAAAATAGTGTTTATATTTCTTCATTAAAATATTTCAGCATCTCCTGCCAGTACAAGCTCTTCTACAGCTGTGTCTCAAACAGCAGAGCTTACAAGTAAGTAATATATACATGTACAGTTGTCTGAACACTGTTGTGGTGGAAACTGTGACTCTATTTTCCATCATAATGTCCCAGCAGCCTCTGCCACAACAAAATTGATCTATTTTCTAATACATCTAAATATTTCAGCACCGCCTGCCGGTACAAGCTCTTCTACAACGGAGTCTCAAACAGCAGAACCTACAAGTAAGTAATATATATGTACAGTTGTCTAAATGCTTTATCATGAAACCTGCAGTGTATTAAAAATAAGAAAATCATTGAAAGCAATCAAATTTTAGAGATCCATACAAAGAATCTAGCGTTAATCAAATAGACTTTGGCTGAATGTGCATTGCGATAATCTCACATGACACCTAAGGAGCACAAAGCTGTGTCATGCTTGTGATACCTCGAGGTATCGCATACCAGATGAGCACTTTCTATACGCAAATATAACGCTATTTGATATAAAACAATGCAGATGGTGCAGAAGGAACTTGAACAGTGTCCTGGCTGGCCAAAATCCACAGGAAATCTGCAGGACTTTTAAAAATCGCAAGCTCCGTTTGAACACTTTGCTTGATTTTGCATTACATTTAGCCATCAGAGAATCGCACAAATCTGCAGAGACTGCCTGTTTTTCATTATAGGTCATACAAATTCAGCTTTTTAGTCAGTGAAAGTCAGAGAAAAGCCAGGGAGTCAAAGATGTCATTTTAAGCATTTCTGTAATAGTCAAAATGAAGTTTCTATTATTATTTTTTTAATATATCTAAATATTTCAGCATCTCCTGCCAGTACAAGCTCTTCTACAACTGGGTCTCAAACAGCAGAACCTACAAGTAAGTAATATATATGTACAGTTTATTGAATACGGTTGTGGTGGAAACTGTAACTCCATTTTTCCATCAAAATCTCCCAGCAGCCAGTTCCACAACAAACTCTCCATCAACTGTATCTCCAACATCAGCTCCTTCAAGTGAGCTTTTTTATTCATGGACTATTGTGTGAACATTTGAACTTGGGAATTATAAGTATATTTCCAGTTTAAGTAGGGGTGTTGGAATTCTACTATATTTATATTATAGGACTGTCATGATATGCTATTTTTGTAAGGGCTCTACTCATTTGTGAATATCTGTTCATTTTTTTAAATACCATGTTTGTGATTTTGTGCAATAATGTTTCTGTTTTTAATACATGTAAATATTTCAGCACCCCCTGCCAGTACAAGCTCTTCTACAACTGAGTCTCAAACAGTTGAACCTACAAGTAAGTCATATGTATATTTACAGTTGTCTGAACACTATTTCTGGGACGTTTTTCCATATTTTTTATGCATTACATATTTCAGCATCTTCTGCCAGTACAAGCTCTTCTACAACTGTGTCTCAAACAGCAGACCCTACGAGTAAGTAATATAGATGTTTAGTTTTTTTGAATACTGTTTTGGTGGAAACTGTAACTTTAAAATGTCCCAGCAGCCTCTGCCACAACACACTCACCATTAACTGTGTCTTCAACATCAGCTCCTTCAAGTGAGTTTTTTATTTCATTGGTTATTTAGTGAACATTTTAATTACAGGTCCAGCTTGATTAGAGGTGTTGGAATTCTATTGTGTTTGTTGTAGGACTGTGATGATAACATGTCTTTGTTAGTACTTTACTCTTTTTAAATATCATCATTAAATGTCTATTCATTTTTAATATAATTTCTGAGATTTTGATGGTTTTCTATTTTTACTATATCTAAATTGTTCAGCACCCCCTGTCAGTACACGCTCTTCTACAACTGAGTCTCAAACTGTAGAACCTACAAGTAAGTAGTATTTATGTACAGTTGTGTGAACACTGTTGTGTTTATGTATTTATATTATAATGTATGTAATAACTTTTCTTGCCAAGCAGAATCTCATTGTATGCAAAATTGTTTCTGTAAACATGTCAACAAATACAAGGAAAGTCTAATTCTATGTTTTTTCTTCATCAAAATGTCTCAGCAGCCTCTGCCGCAACAAACACTCCTTCATCTGAGACTCAAACTCCTTCAAGTAAGTATTTTTATTTGTGGACTATTGTGTGAATTTTTTTTCTAAACACTCCTATGCTGTTGGTCTGACTGCATTTTCAGTAAAATAAATAAATAAATAAATAAACTGGATTCTCACAGTTTATAGTTAAATTCTTATACTGTCATATTAACAGTTAAAAAGTGGAAAGTTAAACTGTATTTACATAGTTTACAGTTGAAGTCATATTCCATTAATATTTATTTCAGTTCATAATGTTATGGTATTTAATGTCTTTTATTAAAATTAGTTTGTTTATTTATTTACATGCATCTTAATATTTCAGCATCTCCTGTCAGTACAAGCTCTTCTACAACTGAGCCTCAAACAGCAGCACCTACAAGTAAGTAATATATATGCAAAGTTGTCTGAATACTGTTGTGATGGTGTTGTAGTGGAAACTAACTAAATTTTCCGTCAAAATGTCCCAGGAGCCAGTTCCACAACAAACTCTCCATCAACTGTGTCTCCAACATCAGCTCCTTCAAGTGAGCTTTTTTAATTCGTGGACTATTGTGTGAACCTTTTAATGTGGAAATGAAAATATATCCAGCTTAATTAGAGGTGCAATAAAATGAAATGACACAGGGGAAAAGTGTTGAACACATGAAGAAAGGGAGATGTAAAAAGACATGGAAAGCCCAGACTCAGTATCTCTCAGTAGTTATTCAGCAACCCTCTGCACCTCGTCAGTGTAAATGAATATTAGCTGTTTCAGTCCAACATCTACATTATCAGATGATGAAGATGAAACCAGTGTGGACATTTCAGCAAGACAATGACAGATTTTCTTACTATGGAGAGATGAAAATATCTGTTTTACTTACCATTGGAAAACCCGTAACGCTAACATGGTCACGTGAAGCATGTCTTAGCCGATCACATAGCAGCTTTCGGTCTCCTTTGCTGATTAATGCCATATAGGCAGCATTAGCCATTATTATAATTTCAAGCTTGCCTACAATAGACTTTGGAAAAAATGCTCAGTCAAATTCACCTATGTTTGTTCATTTATTCATTTTTTGTCAAAAGAATCAGAGATTTGCATACAAAACAAGCAGGTACATTTAATAGAGAAGCCTAAAATGCTGACAGTCAATATCTTGGCACAGTGACAAAATATAATAATGGTTTTGTGCAATATGCACAACCTTTACATTTGAAGAATGCATTAATGCAGTTTATAGTTTAAGGCATATTCTATTCTAACATTTGTTGCAGTACAACATTTTATGGCATGCAAAAGTGTATTTTTAAGCATTTTCATAGGACTCAAAATTAAGTTTCTATTTTCTAATACATCTAAATATTTTAGCACCACCTGCCAGTACAAGCTCTTCTACAACTGAGTCTCAAACAGTTGAACCTACAAGTAAGTCATATATATATGTACAGTTGTCTAAATGCTTTATCATGAAACCTGCAGTGTATTAAAAATAAGAAAATCATTCAAAGCAATCAAATTTTAGAGATCCATACAAAGAATGTAGCCTTAATCAAATAGACTTTGATAGACTGAATGTGCATCGCGATAATCTTACATGACACCTAAGGTGCACAGAGCTGTGTCATGCTTATGACAATTTGAGGTATCACATACCAGATGAGCACTTTTATTCATTCATTTTCGGCTTAGTCCCTTTATTAATCAACTTATCCAGCATATGTTTTACGCAGCGGATGCCCTTCCAGCTGCAACCCATCACTGGGAAACATCCATACACACTCATTCACACACATACACTATGGACAATTTAGCTTTCCCAGTTCACCTGTACCGCATGTCTTTGGACTTGTGGGGGAAACCGGAGCACCCGGAGGAAACCCACGCAAACACGGGGAGAACATGCAAACTCCACACAGAAATGCCAACTGACCCAGCCGGGGCTCGAACCAGCGACCTTCTTGCTGTGAGGCGATTGTGCTATCCACTGCACCACCGTGCTGCCCCAGATGAGCACTTTTTAAAATATAATGTTATTTGATATAACATTTTAAAAAAATGGCAAGCTCCATTTAAACGCTTGATTTTGCATTACATTTAGTGATCAAAGCATCAGAAACATCTGGGGAGAGTGCCTATTATCATTAAAGGTCAAAAAAAGGCAGCTTTTTAGTCAGTGAAAGTCAGAGAAACGTCAGGGAATCAAAGATGTAATTTTATGCATTTCTGTACTAGTCAAAATGATGTTTTTTTTTCTAATCTAAATATTTCATATGTACATCTAAATATTTCAGCACCCCTTGTCAGTACAAGCTCTTCTACAACTGAGTCTCAAACAGCAGCACCTACAAGTAAGTAATATATATGTAAAGTTGTTTGAATAATGTTGTGATGGTGTTGTGGTGGAAACTGTAGCTCAATCTTCCATCGAAATTTCCCAGCAGCCTCTGCCACATCAAACCCTCCATCAACTTTGTCTCAAACATCAGCTCCTTCAAGTGAGTTTTTAATTCATGAACTATTGTGTGAACATTTTAATGTGGAAATAAAAAAATATATCCAGCTTAATTAGAGGTGTAATAAAATTAAACGACACAGGGGAAAAGTGTTGAACACATGAAGAAAGGGAGATGTAAAAAGACATGGGATACAGCAGCTGAAATCTCTCAGTAGTTATTCGGCCACCCTGCCCCTCATCAGTGTAAATGAATATTAGCTGCTTCAGTCCCAACACCTACAGGGTCAGATGATGAAGATGAAACCAGCTTGGACATTTCAGCAAGACAATGACAAATATTTTCTTACTATGGGAAAAGAAAATCTCTGTTTTGCATAATATTAGAAAATATCATTACCAAAATGCCTTTTATACAAAGTATTGAATACATTTCAGTAGTTTAGTACTTTCTTCTTGTGTCATTCATTACAGATAATGTAATTAATGTCTGAAGGAAATTTGTTTTGATTTAATTCTTTGTTTGAATTGTTCGGGGTTTTTACCCGAAATCTGTTACAAATTCATACCAGCAGCACCTTTACAAATATTCATTTTAAAAACATATTTTCTAAATGCATCTAAAGATTTTAGCATCTCCTTCCAATACAAGTTTCAAACAGCAGCACTTATAAGCAGAGCCTGACAGAATCTGCAGACATTTTTTGCTTTTTCTGCACAGAATTTTGGGCAAAAGCTGCATATTTGTGCGGAATTATTTTGAGAGGATAGTAATTAAAAACTTAAGAAAAATAATAGCTTTAAAAATGTTTAAGGTTTACAATTTAAATGCTATTAGAACCACTTGTTTGGTAAACAAATCACGTCTCATTTATCATAGTCCAAATATTCAGTGCTGATGATACATTGTAATATCTACAGAATTCTTTTGGAAAATTCCTTTGTTCTTTTTTTTATTTTTTAAATCAGACATTTGCATACAAAAGGAACAGTTACACTTAATACAGAAGACTAAAATGCTAACAGTCAATATCTTAGCACAGTGACAAAATATGACATTATATGGAAAATTTTAATTTTAGGTCCAGCTTAATTAGCGTGTCGGAATTCGACTGTGTTTACATTAGGACTGTCACGATAACATATATTTTAGGGTTTTTACTAATTTTTAAATATCATCATTAAATGTCTTTTCATTTTTCAAATATAATTTCTGCGATTGTTTTGTGCAAAATTGTTTCTATTTTTAAATACATCAAACATTTTCAAGTTTCATTACAAGTCTTAAACTGTAGAACCTACAAGTATGTCATATATATGTACAGTTGTCTGAGCCCTATTGTGTTCATGTGTTCTTGTTATAAAATATGTATAGTAACTTTTCTTGCAAATCAGAATTTCATTGTATGCAAAAATGTTTAAAATTCTATATTTTTTTATCAAAATGTCCCAGCAGCCTCTGCCACAACAAACACTCCATCCACTGTGTCTCCAACATCAGCTCCTTCAAGTGAGTTTTATTGGAAGTTTTTAGTTCAGAATTGGGCTCTTTTTTTATATCTGTTCAAATAATAAAATCTCATTTTTGTAATTTGATACTTTTTAATACATGTAAATATTTCAGCACCCCATGCCAGTTCGAGCCCTTCTACAACTGAGTCTCAAACACTTAAACCTACAAGTAAGTAACATATATTTACAGCTGACTGAACGTCCTGGTTACGTACGTAATCCATGTTCCCCGAATAGGGAACAGAGACGTGCGTCTGGAACAGACTATGGGAGATCGTTAGACGACCAATCATCCTGAAGAGAAAGAAAAAGGGCCAATGAATGCCAATGAGTTCGTAAAGCTCGGCTCCGCAGGTGCCAGCGATTAGTCATTAGTGAGATATATCAGTGGCTTCCACGGAGCGAGCCTCAGATTTTTGCAAGCTGAAGACCGAACACCCAGCCAACAGCTGGAGACTTGTACTGGAGTTACATAACCAGGATGCACGCGTTCAAGGGAACTACAGCGTGCGTCTAGAACAGAACAAAATCCGGGAGGAAACTGGCTACACTCAATGATTGTAAAATCTCACAAATGCGTTAGGTATCGCCCAGCCTGCAGCTCTGTAGATATTTGTGAGAGAGGTGCTGCGTGCTAACGCGCAGAAGGAGGTGACACTTCTAGTGGAGACACTTCTAGTGGCATCAACTATTCAGTGAGCCAACCTCTGTTTTGATACGCCACTTCCCTTCTGCCGACCACCGTAACCAGATAAAGAGCTGCTCAAGAGATCTTAAGTTTTGCAATCGTTCCACGTAAAGGTGCAAAGCGCGAATGGGACAAAGCAGTGAATGGGCTGGTTCTGCCTCCTCCGAAGGCAGCACTTGCAGGTTCACCACCTGGTTTCTAAATGGGGTGGTAGGAACTTTTGACACGTAGCCAGGTCGGGGTCACAGGATGACGTGAGAGTAAGCCGGCCCGAATTCCAGGCACGAATCCCTGAACGAAAATGCCTCCAAATCCCAGACTCTCTTGAACGATGCCAACAGATCAGTGATCAGCAGAGCTGTCTTCATGCACAGGACTTTTAGAGATACCGACTTGAGTGGCTCGAATGGATCTCTCTGCAGGCCCGCCAGGACTACCGAGAGATCCCAAGAGGGCATGAGAGGGGGGCGCCTCTGAGGAATCGGATGATTAGATTATGCTTCCCGAACGTGTTGCCATCCACCGCGTCATGATGAGCGGAGATGGCAGCCACATAAACCTTCAGTGTGGAGGGTGACAGATTATGCTCCAGCTTATCCTGAAGGAAGGATAACACAACGCTAATCTGGCAAGTTCGGGGGTCTTCTCGGCGAGAAGCGCTCCACTCAGCGAATAGACTCCACTTCAGGGCGTAGGCATGCCTCGTAGAGGGTGCTCTAGCCTGAGGGATGGTGTTAACCACCGAAGCCGGTAAGTCACCTAAGTTTTCAGCGCTCCATCTATGGATCACACGTGGAAGTTCCAGAGATCTGGGCGTGGGTGCCAGAGGGTGCCCCGTTCCTGAGAGAGGAGGTCCTGTCTCAGGGGAATGCGCCCAGGAGGGGCCCTCACGAGGAGTGTGAGTTCGGAAACCCAGGTCCGGTTGGGCCAAAGGGGCGAAACAAACAAAACCTGCTCCTCATCTTCCCTGACTTTGCACAGAGTTTGTGCAATTAGGCTCACTGGGGGAAACGCATATTTGCGCTTACCCAGTGGCTAGCTGTGGGCCAGCGCATCCGTGCTGATGGGGGCTTCGGTCAGGGAGTGAAACAACTGGCAATGGGTGTTTTCGGGAGAAGCAAACAGGTCGACCTGGGCTTCCCCAAAGCTCTCCCATATTAGCTGGACCGAGCCGAGGTGGAGTCTCCATTCTCCTTGGGACGCTAGCTGCCGTGAGAGCACATCGGCTGCAAGGTTGAGCTGGCCCAGGATGTGAACAGCACGCAGCAATTTCAACCACCTGTGACTCCAGAGGAGCAGCTGAGACATGCAACGGGAGCATATACCCCCCATACGGTTGATATATGCCACCGTTGACATGCTGTCCGTCCTGACCAGCACATGTTTCTGCTGTAGAACCGGTAAAAAGTGATGAAGAGCGAGAAACACTGCCAACAGCTCTAGGCAGTTGATGTGCCAATGCAGCCAAGGTCCGGTCCACGAACCCGCGAAAAGGATGGTGGTGTGGAAGAATGGAGACATGAAAATACGCGTCCTTCAGGTCTATAACTGCAAATCAATCCTGAGGAAGGACGCATTGGAGTATGCATTTCTGCATGAGCATTCTGAATGGCCTTTTGTGTAAATAACGGTTCAGTTTGTGCAGATCTAGGATTGGCCTTAACCCCCCGCTCTTTTTGGGCATGATAAAGTACGGGCTGTAAAACCCACACTTCATCTCGGCTGGAGGGACCGGCTCGATTGCATCCTTTGCCAGAAGGACAGCAATCTCCTCTCGCAAGACAGGGGCGGACACGTATGTGTACACCCGTGAACTTGGGAGGGCGAGAAGCGAATTGTATCGCGTAGCTGAGTTGCATGAGCCGCCATGACGGGCTGGGGAGCAATATCCAGGCTGGCAGAGCTCACGCTAATATCGTTATCGGAGCGATCAAAGGGGCCAGCAGAGGGGCAGCTGGGGAGGGGAGTGCTCACCCTGGGAAGCAGAGTGACTCGAGCAAGAGCTGAAAATAAGAGATGTCTCTTACCTTCCTCCCTGGATCCCGCAATGAGGCTTGGGTGAGAGAAAGGAGACCGGTCCTTTGCACCCTGAAAGCCTGTGGCGATATGGCCCGGCGCTGCTAGCTGGAAGGCGGAGCGTCCTAGATTGGCAAGACTCGGGTTTGCACATCCGAAGAGAGAGGAAACTGCTCTTTTATTGAAAATAAGGCCAGCGGTGGAATTGATGTTGATGTTATTGATGTTGATGTTATTGATGTTTGAATCAGTCGTCGACCCCCCACCGAGGAAAGAGCAGGTCCCCTCTTCTCCGGATGGCCCGTCTCAGGGATGCTACGCTGTCCGTTTACTGGATTTAACGGCACTCTGGAGCGGAGGCTGTCATGATCCGGAGCCTCTCTGATAACCCCGGAGGGTGGCTAACCGACTTGCAGGGAGCAACAGGGGTGGCGCACCCTAATGCTAGAGTACACCGCGACCTCAGCTGCGCAACAGTCAAGCCCTCGCAGTGAGGGCAAAAACTGTCCGCGAGCATTTCCTCCACATGCTGGATCCCCAGACATGTGATGGAATACTCGTGCCTCTCATCCGGGGCTAGGAAACCACCACATCCAGAAACAAACAGCCAGAACGACATCTTTAAAAAGACGCGCTGCTTGGCCGTGTTGCTCTCTTAAGGTATCTTCTCTTTTAGAGAATACTGCTCTTTTATTAAGCACCAGTGAAACGCCCAGGGGATGGGAAAGGAGCCCAGTTCGACCCCCGCTGTCGCGTCTTCGCCCGCACTGGTGAGAAAGCTGGTTTCTTTTTGAAATCAGGTTTGCAGATCAGAAGCTCTTCAGTCTCGGTGTGAGGTCTGAAGCTAAGAATCTGAGGATCGCTCCGTGGACGCCACTGATATATCTCACTTATGACTAATCACTGGCACCTGCGGAGCCGAGCTTTGCCAACTCATTGGCATTCATTGGCCCTTTTTCTTTCTCTTCAGAGTGATTGGTCGTCTAGCGATCTCCCGTAGTCTGTTCCAGACGCACGTTGTAGTTCCCGTGAGGGGAAACACTATTTCTAGAATGTTTTACCATATTTTTTCATTATATTTTTCTTTTTTATTTAAAAATAAAAACATCAGCATCTCCTGTCAGTACAAGCTCTTCTACAACTGAGTCTCAAACAGCAGCACCTACAAGTAAGTAATATATATGTACAGTTGATTGAATACGGTTGTGCTGCAACTTAATTTTCTCTTTAAAATGTCCAAGCACCCTCTGCCACAACAGACTCTCCATCAACGGTGTCTCCAACATCAGCTCCTTCAAGTGAGTTTTTTTTAAATTTGTAGATTATTGTGTGAACATGTAAATTGGAAAATGATAATTGTAGGTCCACCTTAATTAGAGGTGTTGGAGTTCTACTGTGTTTGTTTTCTGACTGTCATGATTATATATTTTTGTGTAACATGGCTCTATTTATTTTTAAATATCACCATTAAATGTATATTCATCTTAAAACATAATGTCTGTGATTTTGTACAAAATCTTTTATATTTTTAAAATATATTTACATTTGTCAGCACCCCCTGTCAGTACAAGCTCTTCAACAACTGCACAACCTACAAGTAAGTAATAAATATAGTCTGAACACTATTTCAGGAAAGTTTATGTTTTTTCTCTTAATGTAAATTTTAATGATCATTTCTCCAGGTATTTCAAATCATATCTTAGCACAGTGAGAAAATATGACAATATATGATAATGCTTTTGTGCAATATGCTCATTTTTGTAGTACTGAAATTTAAGATTCTATTTTAAATACATCTAAATATTTCAGCACCACCTGCAAGTACAAGCCCTTCTACAACTGAGACTCAAACAGTAGAACCTGCAAGTAAGTCATATATATGTACAGTTGTCTGAAGACTATTTCAGGAAAATTTAATTTTTTTTGCTCTTAATGTAAATTATAATAATCATTACTTCAGGTATTTCAAATCACTTCTTGAGTATACTGCTTCAAATTCTCTTTTATATTTGTATCATAAATATGTATATAATAATAACTTGCCTTTCATTGCAGAATTGTATTTTATATGTTGTGTTATTGTAAGCATGCATACAGTTATTAAGAAAACTGTGATTCTATTCCTTTTTCAGCAGCCTCTGCCACAACAAACACTCCTTCAACTGAGACTCAAACATCCACAACTCCTTCAAGTGAGTACTTTTATTCATGGACTACTGTGTGAACATTTTGTCTAAACACTCCGATGCTGTTGGTCTGACTGCATTTACAATAAAATAAAGAAATAAACTGCATTCTCACAGTTTACAGTTAAATTCATATATTGCGTAGTACATTCAAGAACAACTTTTAAATGCTTACACAATAGGCATGTATGCCCGGGGCATTATTAACATGTATAAAGAACCCTAATTATAATTAGATATGTTATTTACAGGGTGAATGAAATGAAGTGATGAAGGCCTGTTCATGCTCCGATCACAGCAAATGTGTTTTTTGTGCTTTTCTATTGGCATCAAGTGTTTTGCACGCTGATTATGTGTCCCACAAGCATCTCGCATTCGCCTGCTGCACCACATGTTTTGACGGAGCGCTCTGTGCGCCTGAAGTTGGAAAAAAGTGCAGAAAAAGACCCTGAGCATCAAGACTGCTGATACAGTGTGGTTGCTTAGAATTATAAAACGTGCAGCTCTTTTGAAAAGAGTCTTTTCTAAAGTCAACAGAAATGCAGTGTGTTTGACCTCATGTTTTCAGACTGGAAAGTGTGTTCCACATCCAACATCAAAAATTTGATTACCATTTAAGTCATAGTAATTGTCTCTTCTTAATTCATGATTCGACTTCTTATAATTTCCTCTGGACAAGTGCAGCTTTGTGGAAAGCCCTTATATATGGAGCTGATGTGGGCGTGTATTATGCAAATTACTAACCTCATGCATGCAGATGCACATTGAAAACACTTCAGATTCACTAACAGAAGGAAGAGTTTAAGAACAAACTCATGTGCATACACACGTGAATTATATGGAAAGTTCTTGTGAGAAGTTTAAATATGCATATAAATACAAAAAAACATGCAATTATTAGTGAATGATACCCATTGTCCTTTGCTTCTAAATATTTCAGCTCCCTCTGCCAGTTCAAGCCAGTTCACTGAGTCTCAAACAGTTGAACCTACAAGTAAGTCATATATATGTGCAGTTGTCTGAATACTGTTTTTGTGGAAACTGCAACATCATTTTATCATCAAAATGTCCCAGCAGCCTCTGCCACAACCAACTCTCCATCACCTGTGTCTCCAACATCAGCTCTTTCAAGTAAGTTTTTTTTATTTTTGAATATTGTTTCATTGGGCAGCACGGTGGCGCAGTGGGTAGCACAATCGCCTCACAGCAAGAAGGTTCGAGCCCCGGCTGGGTCAGTGTGCGTTTCTGTGTGGAGTTTGCCCCGTGTTTGCGTGGGTTTCCTCCGGGTGCTCCGGTTTCCCCCACTAGTCCAAAGACATGCAGTATAGGTGAATTGGGTAAGCTAAATTGTCTGTAGTGTTTGAGTGTGAATAGGTGTGTATGAATGTTTCCCAGTGATGGGTTGCAGCTGGAAGGGCATCCGCTGCGTAAAACATATGCTGGATAAGTTGGCGGTTCATTCCGCTGTGGCGACCCCAGATTAATAAAGGGACTAAGCCAAAAAAAATGAATGAATGAATGAATATTGTTTTGATTGTGCTACCCACTGTGCCACCGTGCTGCCCTCTTGAATATTGTGTGAACATTTAAATTTTAAAATTAAAATTATAGGTCCACTTTTATTAGAGGTGCTGGAATTTTACTGTGTTTGTATTAGGACTGTCATGATAACATATTTTTGTTAGTACGTTTTACTCACTTTTAAATATCATCATTAAATGTCTATTTATTTTAAAATATAAATCCTGTGATTTTGTGCAAAATTGTTTTCTGTTTTTTAAATACATCATTTTCAGCGCCCCCTGTCAGTACAAGCTCTTCTACAACTGAGTCTCAAACAGCAGCACCTACTAGTAAGTAATAGACATGTACAGTTGTGTGTACAATTTTATTATACTTAGGGTATTTCAAATCATCTCCGGAGTATACTGTATTAAGTTCTTTCTAATGTTTGTATTATAAATCTGTGTACAATAATAACTTGCCTTCCGTTGGAGAAATGTATTGAACATGTTGTGTTACTGTAAGCATGTCAACAAATATTTAAAAAACATATGATTCTATTTCTTCATCAAAATGTCTCAGCAGCCTCTGCCACAGCAAACACTCCTTCAACTGAGACTCAAACATCCACAACCCCTTCAAGTGAGTATTTTATTCATGGACTATTGTGTGAACATTTTGTCTAAACACTCCTGTGCTGTTGGTCTGACTGCATTTACAATAAAATAAAGAAATAAACTGCATTCTCACAGTTTACCATTAACTTCATATATTGTCATATTAACGGTTCTAGCAGTTGACATTTGTATTGTGTTTACAGCATTCAATTGTGAAGATAAAACTGTATTTACATAGTTTACAGTTGAAGACATATTTCATTAATATGTCTTGCAGTAGATAATGTCATAGCACAGTATATAATGGGTCTAATTCACTATCCATGCATATACACAAATGTTTGCGTGAAATATACGGTCATTTTTCCAAAGAAGTCATGATTCATCAAATCTTCCGTACTACAATGTATTTTAAATATATGAATATGAAAAAGTTCAAGCACAACTTATAACACGTGTACACAATAAGCATGTACGCCAGAGGACTTATTAAACATGTAAAACGAACCTTGTGTAAAGAACAATGCATGTACATATAATTACATACAGTTACTGTGATTTTGTGCAATAATGTTTCTGTTTGTAATACATGTAACTATTTCAGCACCCCCTGCCGCTTCAAGCCCTTCTACAACTGAGACTCAAACGGTTAAACCTACAAGTAAGTCATATATATTTACAGGTGTTTGAACACTATTTCTAGAATTCATTCATTCATTCATTTTCTTTTCGGCTTAGTCCCTTTACTAATCTGGGGTTGCCACAGCGGAATGAACCGACAACTTATCCAGCATATGTTCTACGCAGCGGATGCCCTTCCAGCTGCAACCCATCACTGGGAAGCATCCATACACACTCATTCACACACATACACTACGGACAATTTAGCTTACCCAATTCACCTATACCACATGTCTTTGGACTTG
>CAIGQW010054506.1:5841100-5859921 GCA_903798125.1 Danio choprae
ACAATTTAGCTTACCCAATTCACCTATACCACATGTCTTTGGACTTGTGGGGGAAACCGGAGCACCCGGAGGAAACCCACGCAAACACAGGGAGAACATGCAAACTCCACACAGAAATGCCAACTGAACCAGCTACCTTCTTGCAGTGAGGCGATTGTGCTACCCACTGCGCCACCGTGCTGCCCTTATTTCTAGAATGTTTTAACATATTTTTAATTATATTTAAATTTTTTATTTTAAATTGAAATGTTTCAGCATCTCCTGCCAGTACAAGCTCTTCTACAACTGTGTCTCAAACAGCAGAACCTACAAGTAAGTAATATATACAGTTCTCAGCATATTTGAGTACACCTAGTTTTGAAAATGAATATTTTTATCCATTTCTCAGTGAATATGGGTAATATATATTGGTGCATTTGAACAAAACAGATTTATTAAACAGATATATTTATTAAAATAGTATTTTAGTCACAGAACATGTTTAGAAATGGAAAGATAACACATTTAAATTCATGTAAAATATTGCAAAAATAAAATTACAAACTACAAAATGTCAACAAAATTGTTTATATTTTTTGTTTCTCTTGATTTTTGCTATTTCTGAAAATTTGATTTAATATTTTTCCCTAACATATACATTTGGGCTACTAATTTTTGAACCATTATTGTAAGTTATTTTGTTAGATTAGCTCCAGATTTGGCTTCAGTACTGACTAAACTAATGTATATGCACAAATATAATATTGTAAAGCATCCTATAGAAAATATTAATTTAAATGAGAGATTTGTGGGGGGTGTACTCATATATGCTGAGCACTGTATGTTGTCTGAATACTGTTGTGGTGGAAAGGGCAACATAATTTTTTCATCAAAATGTCCCAGCAGCCTCTGTCACAACAAACTCTCCATCAACTGCTTCTCCAACATCAGCTCCTTCAAGTGAGTTTTTTGATTCATATACATTATTGTGTGAACATTTAAATTATTATATTATAATTATAGGTCCAGCTTAATTAGAGGTGTTGGAATTATACTGTGTTTGTATTCTGACTGTCATGATAACATATTTTGTTAGGGCTCTACTCCTTTTTAAATATCACAAATGTCTATTCATTTTTAAATATAATTAAAAATATTAATTGTTTATATTTTTTAAATACATCTGCATATTTCAGCGCCCCCTGTCAGTACAAGCTCTTCTACAACTGAGTCTCAAACAGCAGAACCTACAAGTGAGTACTATATATGTACAGTTGTCTGAACATTCATTTAAATCATACCTTAGCACAGTGACAAAATATGACACTATATGATAATGGTTTTGGGCAATATGCTCATTTTTTGTAGTACTTAAATTTAAGATTCCATTTTAAATACATCTAAATATTTCAGCCCCAAGTACAAATTATACAACTCAAACAGCAGAACCTACAAGTATGTTGTAAATATGTACAGCTGTCTAAATACTGTTGTGTTTATATATTTATTTTTATAAATTGTAACTGCTCTTGCAATGCAGAATTTTATAGTAACACAAAAATTGTGTAAACATGTCAACAAACATGAGGAGGCGTAATTATTATTTTTAATTATATTATTTGCAAAAGTGTTTTTTTTAAGTAATTTTGTAGTACTCAAAGTTAAGTTTCTATTTTTTTATAAATATTTCAGCATCTCCTCCCAGTACAAGCTCTTCTACAACTGAGACTCAAACAGCAGAGCCTACAAGTAAGTAATATATATGTACAGTTGTCTGAACATTATTTGTTTTACATTATTTGATAATGTTTTATGTTTTTAATGTTTTAATGTAAATTATAATAATCATTACTTCAGGTATTTCAAATCACTTCTTTAGTATACTGTTTGAAGTTCTCTTTAATATTTGCATCATAAAATATGTATATAATAATAATTTGTCTTGCATTGCAGAATTGTATTTTATATGTTGTGTTATTGTAAGCATGTATACAGTTATTAAGAAAACTGTGATTCTATTTCTTCAGCAGCCTCTGCCACAACAAACACTCCTTTAACTGAGACTCAAACATCCACAACTCCTTCAAGTGAGTACTTTTATTCATGGACTACTGTGTGAACATTTTGTCTAAACACTCCGATGCTGTTGGTCTGACTGCATTTACAATAAAATAAAGAAATAAATTCATATTGAATTCATATATTGTCTTATTAACGGTTCTAGGAGTTGACAATTTCATTGAGTAGTACATGGTTTAAAATTGAAGTCATATTCCATTAATATTTCTTGTAGTATATAATGTCATGTTATATAATGGGTCTCATTCACTAACCATGCATATGTATGTGTGACATGTGTACAGACATTTTCACGAATAAATCATGATTCATCGAATCTTTCATACTATAATGTATTTTAAATGTACAAAAAATTCAAGAACAACACATGCGTACACAATAAGCATAACCTTATTTTTACATCAAAATGTCCCAGCAACCTCTGCCGCAACAAAGTCTCCATCAACTGTGTCTCCAACATCAGCTCCTTCAAGTGAGTTTTTTTAATTCATGGATTATTGTCAGAACATTTAAATAGGAAAATCTTAATTATAGGTCCATCTTTATTAGAGGTGCTGGAATTCTACTGTATTTGTATTAGGACAGTCATGATAACATATTTTTGTTAGTATTTTACTCATTTTGAAATATCTTTCTGTGATTTTGTGCAAAATTGTTTCTATTTTTTAATACATCTAAATTGTTCAGCACCCCCTGTCAGTACAAGCTCTTCTACAACTGAGTCTTCAACATCAGCATCTACAAGTAATTCAATTAAATTAAATTCAAGTTTATTTATATAGCACTTTTTACAATGTAGATTGTGTCAAAGCAGCTTAACATGTTCTAGTAAAATCCAGATTTCAGAGTAGAAGTTCAGTTTACTTCAGTTCAAGTAATATATATATATATATATATATAGAACACTATTTCAAATCATACCTTAGCACAGTGACAAAATATGACACTATATGATAATGGTTTTGGGCAATATGCTCATTGTTGTAGTACTCAAATTTGAGATTTTTATTTTAAATACATCTAAATATTTCAGCACCACCTGCAAGTACAAGCCCTTCTACAACTCAAACAGCAGAACCTACAAGTAAGTAGCAAATACTGCTGCATATATCTATTTTATAAAATGTAATTGTAACTTGCAATGCAAAATTATGTAAATAAGTCAACAAACATAGGGAAAGCGTAATTTATTTTTTATTGAAATGTCCCAGCAGCCTCTGCCACAACAGACACTCCATCAACTGTGTCTCCAACAGCAGCTCCTTTAAGTGAGTTATTATTGTGTAAACATTTTAATGGGGAAATGATAATTTTAGGTCCAGATTAATTAGAGGTGTTGGAATTCTACTGTCTTTATATTAGGACTGTCATGACATGATATTTTTGTAAGCGGTCTACTTATTTTAAGTACAGTAGGTGAAAAAGTACTGAAAACGTCACCATTTTTCAGAAATCATATTTATAAAGGTGCTATTGTCACGCTCGATTCGGGACATGAAGGCACAGGAACACGATAGTAAACAAAACACAAATTTATTTAACAAACACTTACGACATACAAGGGCACTGGAGGAGACAGGACACGTAGACATCACATAGAGGCTGAGACAATACAATACCGGACAACGAAGGACACAAACTAGGGGGTATAAATACACAGGGATAATGATTAACTGATAAGACACAGGGGATGAACACAGGTGAAACTAATGAACACTAAAGACGGCGGGAAACAGAACAAAGGGAGCACATGACAACAACAAAAGCACATGGACACAACAGAACACTGACACTATTGACTTGTCTTTTTTTTTTTTTGCAGATGTCAGTAACAACCAAACTAATCCATACATACAAAAAACAAAACTAACTAGTTTAGAAATTAGGTTTTGTATATATAATATGACATATTGAAGGCATCTTTGATTTTGTGCAATACTGTTTCTAATTTTTAACACATTTACATATTTCAGCACCGCCTGCAAGTACAAGCCCGTCAGAGTCTCAAACAACAGAACCCACAAGTAAGTAATATATATGTACAGTTGTATGAACACTATTTCAGGAATGTTTTACCATTCTGCTGTGGCAACAGAGGTGAGGATCCAAACACAGTTTGTTTGAGAATCGTCAGGCAGGCAAAGGTCAAAACAGGAGCGAACTGAAGCATACATGTAATCCAGAGAGTAATAGATATAAACAGGAGAATGGTCAGGACAGGCAGCAAAACAACATAATAAACCAAACAAATGTCAAAAACAAGGTCAGGCAGGACAAGGAAATGCTCACTACAGTTTAACAAGTCTCAGCAATGTATGTGTGAAAGTGTGGTTTATAAATAGTCCAGGTAATCAGATGATAATGGGCTTCAGCTGTGAGTGTCCAGATTACTGTCAGCAGTGGCAGGAGTAGATTGGCGCAATGACTTCTGGGAGTTGTAGTTTCAGTTCGGGTGACAGTGTTCTTCGGTGTGTTCTCCAGTGATCTGCAAGGGCTGGGTTGCTAGTGATTGTGACAATAATAAGCTTTGCATCAGGAATTTCAAATCACCTCCTGAGTATACGGTTTGAATATAATGTTTGTATTATAAATTAGTGTAAAACCATCTTGCATTGCTGAAGTTTATCATATATATTGTGTTTTTGTGAGCATGTCAACAAAGTTTAAGAAAATTGTAACCCTATTTCTTCATCAAAATGTCTCAGCAGCCTCTGCCACAACAAACACTCCTTCAACTGAGACTCAAACATCCACAACTCCTTCAAGTGAGTAAGGTCCTGGTTACATACGTAACCCACATTCCCAGAATAGGGAACGGAGACGTGCGTCTGTAAACAGACTACGGGAGTTTGCCAGACGACCAATCACTTTAAAGAGTAAGAAAACGGGCCAATGAATTGGCAGAGCTCAGCTCCACAGCTGACAGTGATTAGCCATTAGTGGACTATAAAAGCTGGTAGCTGAGCAGTGAACATTTGAATTTTTGCCTGCTGAAGAGCCGATCACTCAGCTAACAGCTGGAGACTCAGCTGCTGTGGCAGTGGTGACGCATGTCTCTGTTCCCTATTCGTGGAACATGGGTTACGTACGTAACCAGGACATTCCCCTTCATATGGGAACTCCAACATGGGTCTGTAAACAGACTACGGGAGACTGTATGGAAAATGCCACAGCAGCTAAGCCTGTCATGCTCTTGATGTGAAGTTTGCCAAGCAAAGCGTGAGCGCAAAAGCATCACCAATAGCGCAACCTTCCAACATCCCCTGGGCCCTTTAATTACCATTACATGTTGGAAAAATTTTGACAGGGGGGTCGTAATGTGCCTAGCTAATATAGACTAGGGATTTTAGAATACGACAGTACGTTGGGAAAGCGTCCCAGTCCCCGAAGGGGGAGGATGCTGTGGAGGTCACTTGCTACCCAGGAGGGGAGACTTGATGGCAATAAGAACATATGGGCTTGCCCTAATGAGGGGGAGTGCTATATATGATAAGCTGATTAGCGGGTAGGGAAGACATGGGTCCGCCTGGTCAGGGGGGACACTCCGTTGCTGAAGTAAGCTTATGGGACCGCCATAGGGGACCGTGCATAGCTGGCACCAAACCTCAGCATGTGGGTAGACCAAGAGTGGGCATACCAGACATCACACTGAGCCAGGCACCCGGCTTCTCCGCTGAGCCGGGTGCTGGTGGCCTCAGAGGAATTCTCTAGGGTTCGCCGCAGGAAACTTACTAGGAAAATAGAAATAGCGCACGTATCTCCAGGTTAGGCAGCATGGCGCAGCAAGCATTTTTGACACAGAGCTTAATTTCATCCCGATTAACCGGAGTAACCCTGTAATCGAGATAAAAACCGAGTCCACTCGAGGATTATATTAAATTTTGCAAATGTTTTAGGTG
Organism: Danio choprae; assembly: GCA_903798125.1. Classification (NCBI taxonomy): domain Eukaryota; kingdom Metazoa; phylum Chordata; class Actinopteri; order Cypriniformes; family Danionidae; genus Danio; species Danio choprae. Next base: position 5,847,058 of record CAIGQW010054506.1, read on the forward strand.
TCGCCCAGCCTGTAGCTCTGCATAAACTGTTAAGAGGTGCTGCATACTCACGTCTAAAAGGAGTCAACGGTTTTTTTTTTTTTTGTTTTTTTTTTTTTAAGTGTGCTCTCTCTCCCGGGGGACACAGCTCGCCCTGGCACATGAAGCGAGGGCGATGGCATTAACTATAAAATGGACCTATCTCTGCTTGATACGGCACTTCCCTTCTGCCGATCATAACAGAAAAGAGCTGCCTAAAGACGTATGTCACATTAAGCGCAGTGCACAGACATAGCAATGAAAGGACCGGGTCTGCCTCCTGGAATTGGAATTAACCATCTCGCGCCACGCACCTCTGAGGAACTGGCTGATGAGGTTATGCTTTCTCAGCACGCTGTCATCCGTCGCTCCATAGAGAGCGGGGTTAGCAGCACGCCAAACCTTCAGTGTGGAGGGTGACAGCCTGCGCTCCAGCTATCCTGATGGAAGAAAACACAACACTATTCGGGCATGCCTGGGGTTCTTCTCAGACAGAAGAGCTCCACACAACGAATAGACTCCACTACAGGACATAGGCTTGCCTAACAGGGTGCTCTAGCCTGAGTGACGGTGTTAACCATCGACTGATAGGTCACCTAAGTCTTCCGCGCTCTGTCGGGTGCCAGAGGGTGCCCGTCCCAGAAAAAGGAGTGCTTTTTCCGGGGAATTTGTCAGGGAGAGCCATCATGAGGAGCATGAGTCTGGTTGGGCCAAGGAGGTACAACGAGCGAGACCCGCTCCTTGTCTCCCCGACCTTGCACAGAGTCTGTGCATGCAGGCTCACTGGGAAAAAAAAAAACTCATATTGCGTAACCCCGGGGCCAGCTGAGGGCCAGTGCATTCGTGCAGAGAAGCAGCAGGATGACCTGGACTTCTCTGAAGTGTGCCCATTACAGCTGGACCATGCCGGGGTGGAGTCTCCGTTCTCCCAGATTGTAACTGTCGTGAGAGCGTGTAAGATAGAAGCACTGCCAACAGCTCCAGGCAATTAAAATGCCAATGCAACTGAAGTCCGGTTTACAAACCTGTAGCTGCATGCTCAATACACATAGCCTATGCTGGAAGCATCTGTCAGAATGACACCATGACTGGACACTTGTTCTAAGGGCACCCAGGTCTGTAGAAGGCAAGGTCCATCCAGAGACTGAAGGTGCGGCGACACAGCTTGGGGATGGACACCCGGTGCATCTCCGCGCGCCATGCCCATCTGGGGACCCGATCGTGAAGCCAGCGCTGAAGTGGTCTCATATGAACTAATAAGCGGCATGATAGTAGCTACAAATGTCATATGCCCCAGGATCCTCTGAAATTTTAGTTAGATCACTGTTATTGCCGAATGTATTGGACAGGGCAGCGCTTGCCCGATGCGCTGTTAGTAAGCGCACAGTGATAGAGATCGAGTCCAGCTCCAACATGAGATAAGAGAAGCACTGCCCGGGGGAGAACTTGCTCTTTCTTGGTTGATCTGAAACCCCAACAGGCCGAGGTGCCGGAGCACCAGGTCCCTGTGCATAATCGACTAGTTCAAAGACCTAAAGAGTATAAACCAGTCAATGAATAATCAAAAAATGCCGATGCTCGTGCGCCGAAGAGGCACAGGGCATCCTCCACGCATGGAAACAGGGAGAGCCCGAACAGTTTAATGCCATGCTCGGCCCCTGTTGCTCACCGGAAAAATGGGATGGGGGCATGCCAAGAAATCGCACTTTTGTCGACGCAGCGCATATCTGCCAGGTTAAGCCAAGGGTGGCATTTCCGGACCACTTGTGTGGCCATCGTCCTCCCCAGAGCACGGGCGGCTGACTTGAAGGTCATGAGAGCATAGTGGACCACCATGCAGTGCTTAAGCATAATCCTTGGGAAGAACTGCCCCTGTGCAGCACAGCCAGGTGATGCCATGGTGCAGGGCAGAAGCGGCATGGCCCACAGCGGTGTGGGCTCTGGCCATGAGAGACACAGATAACCCAAGAAAGCACAAGAAAGCACAGCCAAGAAAGCACAGCCATCATGTCTGACTAGAGGACTGTGACCACGCATTGCACCCTGTAGGATGGTAGCGAGCCCAGTCTGTTGCAATGGCAACTGATCCCCGGTGTCATCAAGCGGAGGCACGGGCATTCTGGGGGATGAACCGCACAACCACTCAAAGCTTGGATGGAGAGCGCTGTGGAGAAGTGGGGAGTCTGCGGGCCCGGAGGCGACAAATAAACCCCCACTGTGATCCTCAGATCTGCCCGCGTGCTAACCACTTTCACAGGGAGCAAGGGGGGTGGCTTGGAAGCCGCGATCTCAGCTGTGCAACAGCCATGCTCTCACAGTGAAAGCACGAGCTGTCCGCAAGCACCGGATCGACATGCCGGACCCCCAGACCTGTGATGCGGTATCCGTGCCCATCATCCGGAGATAGGAACCACCGCATCCAGAAACGCACAGTCAGAACAGCGTCTTGAAAAAGACGTGTTGATTGACTGTGTTGCTCTCTTAGGAAATCTGCTCTTTTTTTTGGAAACTGCTCTATTTGTGCACACCAGCAAAACGCCCAGGAGACAGGAAAGCCCAGATTGACAGCCGCTGTGGCGTCATCCCCTGCACTGGTGAGTAAACAGCTTTCAAGCTTGAAATCAAGTTGGCAGATAGAGTGTCTTCAGTTTCGTGAGAGGCTCCAAAGCAAAATTCTAATGCTCACTGCTCAGCTGCTGGCTTTTATAGCCCACTAATGGCTAACCACTGTCAGCTGTGGAGCTGAGCTCTGCCAATTCATTTGGCATTCATTGAGCCGTTTTCTTACTCTTCAGAGTGATTGGTTGTCTGGCAAACTCCTGTAGTCTGTTTACAGATGCAGGTTGGAGTTCCCATATGAAGGGGAACCATTATTATCTTATCAGTGTGACAAAATATAACACTATATGATAATTGAATGTATCACCGACTATTTTTCCATTCATTAAAATATTCGGACACAACTTAAGTGAACCTGCTCTTTAGATCAAGCGCTTAGATTACTCAAATAGGGCCCTTGGTGCTTGGAAAATTATAGTTATAGGTCCAGCTTAATTAAAGCTGTTGGAATTCTACTGGACTATCATGATAAAATATTTTTGTAAAAGTTCTTTTTATTTTTAAATATCTATAATTTTTTATATAATTTCAGTTATTTTGTGCAGTATTGTTTAAATTTTTTAATACATGTAAATATTTTAGCGCCGGCTACCAGTACAAGCCCTTCTACTACTGAGACTTGAACAGCAGATCCTACAAGTGTGTAATATATATGTACAGTTGTCTAAACTCTTTACCTTTTGCTGTTTTACTATTTTGATATTTAACTATTGTGTTTATCATAACCCAAATAATTTGTGTTAATGATGATTTGGAATATCTATAGACATTTTGGGATAAACTATGCTCAGTCAAATTCACCATTGTTTGTTCATTTCATTAATTTATTGTCAAAATAATTAGACCTTTCCATACAACACACTTATCGAGAAGGCTAAAATGCTATGCATTATTATCTAAGTAACAATATCACAAATAATATGACACTGTATGATAATAATTCTGTGCAATATTCTCATTTTAATTTTATTAAGTCATATTCTATTCCAACGTTTCTTGAGTTTCTATTCATATATTTCAGCATCTCCTGTCAGTACAAGCTCTTCTACAACTGAGTCTCGAACAACAGAACCTACAAGTAAGTAATAGACATTTTTATGAACACTATTTCAGGAAAGTTTTACCATTCTGCTGTTAAATTATAATAAATATTGCAGCAGGTATTTCAAATCACCTCCTGATTATACTGTTTGAAGTTCTATCTAATGTTTGTATTATAAATCTATGTAAAAAATTAAGCATTGCTGAATTTTATTGTATATATTGTGTTTTTGTAAGCACGTCAACAAATGCTAACTGTAACTCTATTTATTAATCAAAATGTCTCAGCAGCTTCTTCCACAACAAACACTCCATCAACTGAGACTCAACCATCCACAACTCCTTCAAGTGAGTAACCATTATATTTATACAGTTTATAATTGAAGTCATATATTCTATTCCAATATTTATTGCAGTACAATTTTTATGGCATGCAAAAATGTCCCAAAAAGCATTTCTGTACTACTCAAAATAAAGTTTCTGTTTTCAATACATCTAAATATTTCAGCACTGCCTAGCAGTACAAGCTCTTCTGCAGTTGAGTCTCAAACAGCAGAATCTACAAGTAAGTAGTATATATGTACATTTTTCTTTTGTGATATTGTGGTGGAAACTGTAGCTAAGTATGTGCAGTCTTTTCATTTGAAGAATGTATTTATGCAGTTAATAGTTTAAGTCATTGTATTCTAACATTTCTTGCTGTACACATTTTATAGAAAGAAAAAAATGTCCCTTCTGTAGCATTTCTGTAGTACTCAAAATGAACTGTTGATACATCTGTTTATTCACTATATATCAATATTTCAGCACTGCCTGCTACAAGCTCTTCAACAGCTAGGTCTCAAACAGCAGAACCTACAAGTTAGTAATATACAGTATATGTGCATTTGTCTCAATACTTTTGTGGTATTGTGGTGGAAACTGTAACTCCATATTTCCATCAAAATGTCCCAGCAGCCTCTCCCACATCAAACCCTCCATCAACAGTGCCTCCAACATCAGCTCCTTCAAGTGAGTTTAATGGAGAAATCATAATTATAGGTCCAGTTTGATTAGAGGCGTTGGACTTCTACAGTATTTGTATTAGGACTGCCATGATATGATATTTTTGTAAGGGCTCTACTCGTTTTTAAATACAGTGGGTAAACAAAAGTATTTCTAAAGGTACTGTTGACTTGTATTTTGTGCAATATAATGTTTCCAGCATTTTAATACATGTAAATATTTCAGCATCTTCTGCCAGTACAAGCTCTTCCACAACTGAGACTCAAACGGCAGAAACTACAAGTAAGTAATAAATATGTACAGTTGTCTGAACATTAGTGTGGTGTTGTGGTGGAAACTGTAACTCCTTTTATCAAAACAGCCTCTGCCACAACAAAGTCTCCATCAACTGCGTCTCCAACATCAGCTCCTTCAAGTGAGTTTTTAATTTATGGATTATTGTGTGAACATTTTAATTGGAAAATTATAGTTATAGATCCAGCTTAATTAGAGGTGTTGGAATTCTACTGTGCATTAGGATGATCATGATTACATATTTTAGAAAAAGGTCTTCTCATTTTTAAATATCTATAATTTTTTTATATAATTTATGTTATTTTGTGCAGTATTGTTTCAATATTTTAATGCATTTACATATTTTAGCACCCCCTGCCAGTACAAGCTCTTCTACAACTGAGACTCAAACAGCAGAACCTACAAGTAAGTAAAAAATATGTACAGTTGTCTAAACTCTTTATTAGAAAAGCTTTGGCATTTTACTGTTTTGCTATTTTACTATTGTAAGTTTATCAAAGTCCAAATATTTTGTGCTAATGATGTATTGCAATATATTTAGAAAATATGGGAAAAATCTTTGTTTGTTCATTTATTGATTTATCATTTATTTATTCATTCGTTTATATATCAAAATGTCCCAGCAGCCTCTGCTGCAGCAAACTCTCCTTCAACCGAGTCTCCAACATCAGCTGCTTCAAGTGAGTATTTTTTTTCTCATGTTTTTTTAAGTGAACATTTTAATTTGAAAACTAGCTGGAATACTATTATGCTTGTCATGTAAGTGTCACAATATCAGGTTTTTAACTACAGGATTATTGTGTCCCAAAAAATGTATGATTAATATATTGCAATATTCAAATTCACCATTATTATATTTATAATGCATCTAAATATTTCAGCATCTCCTGCAAATACAAGCACTTCTACAACCGAGACTCAAACAGTAGAACCTACAAGTAAGTCATATATATGTACAGTTGTCTGAACCTTTGTTTTTTTTTTTACTGTTTTATGTTCATCATAGTCCAAATATGTATTGTAATTTTGTGAAAAAAAACAACCATTGCTCAGTCAAACTCTGCTTTCTTTGTTTTTTATTTTATTATTATTATTATATAAAATATATATTTTATTTATTCATTCATTCATTCATTCATTCAATTTTCATTTCGGCTTAGTCCCTTTATTAATCTGGGGTCGACACAGCGGAATGAACTGCCAACTTATCCAGCATATGTTTTACGCATGCGGATGCCCTTCCAGCTGCAACCCATCTCTGGGAAACATCCATACACACCCATTCACACTCATACACTACGGACAATTTAGTCTACCCAATTCACCTGTATCGCATGTCTTTGGACTTGTGGGGGAAACCGGAGCACCCGGAGGAAACCCACGCCAACACAGAGAGAACATGCTCCACACAGAAACGCCAACTGACCCAGCCGAGGCTCGAACCAGCAACTTCTTGCTGTGAGGCGAACGTGCTACCCACTGCGCCACTGTGAGGCCCTTATTTTATTTAGTTATTTTCAAATTAAAAGGGGGCCTATACCATGATGCTGGCTGAACAAACTCAGGATTACAGGATTAGTTTTGAGTTGACAAAACGAAGAAGGCTAAAATGCTAACCGTTATCTTCTTAGCACAGCAACAATATATGACACCAAATAATGATTTTGTGCAATACGCACAGCATTTTCATTTCATAGTTCTAGTTGTATTCTATTCTATTTCTTGCCGTATAAAATGTTATGGAATGCAAAAGTGTCCTTTTAAGTCTTTCGATACTACTCAAAATTAAGCTCTAATTTTTAATACATCTAAATCTTTTAGGACTGCCTGTCAGTACAAGCTCTTCTACAACTGAGTCTCAAACAGCAGAACCTACAAGTAAGTAGTATATACGTACAGTTGTGTGAACAGTTAAAGGTACTTCCCTGAAATAATGCAAATTATAATAATCATTACTTAACGTATTTCAAATCACCCGAGTATACTGTTTTAAGTTCTCTCTCATATTTATGTTATGAATCTGTGTAATATCTTGTCTTGCATTGCTAAATTTGATTTTATATATTGTGTTTTTTTTAAGCATGTTAACAAACATTAAGAAAATTGTGATTCTATTTCTTCATCAAAATGTCTCAGCAGCCTCTTCCACAACAAACACTCCTTCAACCGAGACTCAAACATCCACAACTCCTTCAAGTGGGTATTTTTATTCATGGACTATTGTGTGAACATTTTAGTTAAAAAAAAAAAAACTTGCTGGAATCTCGTTGTCCTAATAATGTAACTGTGACAATATCTGATTATTCTCAATTTTTCAATTTCTTAATACATGTTAATATTTTAGCACCACCTTCCAGTACAAGCTCTTCTACAACTCAGTCTCAAACTGCAGAACCTACATGTAAGTAATATATATGTTCAGTTGTTTGAACAGAAGTGTGGTTTATGAATATTATTAAATCACCTCCTGAGCATCAAGCATCAGTATCTGCACTAAAAAATTATTTTACTCTAAACATCTCTAATGTTTATTTTATAAATTGAATAAGTTTATTGGACACAAAAATGTTTCTGTAAGCATGTCAAAAAAACATAAGGAAAGTGTAAGAATTGTTTTATTTTTCTATTTAAATGTCCCAGCAGCCTCTGCCACAACAAACTCTCCATCAACCGTGTCTCCAACATCAGCTCCTTCAAGTGAGTTTTATTGTGTGAACAAATAAATTGGGAAATGATAATTATACTTTAGGTTCACCTCAGGTATTACACTAATAGACTTTAGTTTTAAAATGCATAAGTTTTGCTACGGTTGCACCGTCCGTCCACACTACCCCGGAGTTTTTGAGCCCCGAAAAACAGAACGTTTTGAAAACGCTGAAGAGGCCATTTTGGTTTTAAAACGCTGCTGCTCTGTGTCAGTGTGGATGGGGGAAAACGGAGACATCTGAAAGCAGAGGCATGGCTGCAGACATTAGCCTATCTGATTGGGGGTTTTTCTTAATATTAAGTGCACAAAGTTCAGTCTTGCCTCCTTTCTTGTAAGTTTAGCCTTCGCAAGTTTGATATGGAAAACAAACTCCCGAGGACACGTCGGGTAAATCTTTAAGCGGAATAGTGTAGGCTACTTTATAACGTCATTTACATCACCCTGGCTACATTGTTTCACTATCTTAACAAATAAAATGAAAACATGATATAAGGAACTGCCTATTTTAATTTGATATCAACAACTTAACAGGCACCAAAAATGTTGAGGCATCGTGTAGCTACATATTTATATGACTTCTTATCTCATTGAAGACTTATCTTCACTGTATGCATATTTATAACAAAACGGAGCCTATAACATAACTGCCTCCTTTCATTTTCATTGAAAAATATGAAACATACTCTCTTACTTAAGTAGAAACATACTTCTCTTTTGCTGAATATCAGTTTTAATAATCAATAATGGCCATTAAAAAAATATAACGTACAATAAGTTTATACAATGTAGGAAATAAAGGCAAGCAATCAGTCAAATGTGAAGAATCAGTGTACGTGGTTACATAAATTAATATTTGAACTTATCTTTGCACTCAGCCAAAACACGTTACCTGAGAACAAGTAATAGGTTCAAAAGACCAAAGAGTCGTTAGATAGAGACAAGATGAATTAAATATCACGTTTAACAACTATAGTGAGATAAGATCCAGCGGTATATCCTTGATGAACTGTCCGCCGTGCGCTGCTCTCGCCTGGGGAGGTGTGCTCAAAGCACCTGCTGACTGCCTGGTGCTCAGACCTCCGCATACACTGCAGCGCATGTCAGAGTGTTTGTGTGTGTGGTCACATGATGTGCATTTTTAGCGGTGTAGTGTGGATGGAGATCTTTTCAGAAACACTAGATGAAACCCCAGTGTGGATGTGGATAGTTTTCATTCTAAAACTTATTGATGTAAACGGGCCTTAATTAGATGTGTTGTAATTCTATGTGTTTGTATTAGGACTGCCATAATACTGTATTTTTGTAAATGTTCTACTCATTTTTAAATATCTATTTGTTTTTTTAAGCATCATTTTGTGATTTACTGCAATATTAAGTTAATTCTTAATACATGTAATTATTTCAGCACCAGCTGCCAGTACAAGCTCTTCCACAACTGAGTCTCAAACAGCAGACCCTACAAGTAAATAATATATATGTCCATTTGTCTGAACACTATTTTAGGGAACCTAAAATTTTACCATTTTGCTGTTAATGTAAATTATAATAATGATTACTTTAGGAATTTCAAATCACCTTCTGAGTACTGTTTGATGTTCTAAGTAATTTTTGTATTATATTTCTGTGTAAAAACATCTTACATTGCTGAATTGTATTGTACGTTTCTAAGCATATATTTTGTTTGTATGTTTCTAAGTATGTAAACACATAAAACAAATATTAAGAAAATTGTAATTTAATTTGTTCATCTTCATCACAGCCTCTGCCACAACAAACTCTCCATCAACTGAGACTCAAACATCCACAACTCCTTCAAGTGAGTATTGTCACACGACAAGCACAACAAGACTGCAGGAAGTTTTCTGTCATAAGATCAGGGTTTTCCACCATTTTCACCATTATCTTTCACAATTATTGTGTACAGTACATGTTTATTGTGATATCTAAATCTTAAAAATGAGGTCTGCCAAAATGTTTGCCATTATTTTGATACATCTACTTAATACATCAATATTTTAGCACTGCCTGCTGCAAGCTCTTTTACAACTGAGTCTCAAACAGCAGAACCTACAAGTGAGTAATATATGTGCATTTGCCTCAATACTTCTGTGGTATTCTGGTGGAAACTGTAACTCTATTTCCTCCATCAAAATGTCCCAGCAGCCTCTGCCACAACAAACCCTCCATCAACTGTGCTTCCAACATCAGCTCCTTCAAGTGAGTTTTTGAAATATTAGGTGTGTCCCAAATCGCATACTTATGCACTATTCTACACCATTTTCAGGTATAAATAGTGTAAGTAGTGCGTTCACACTGAAAATTCGAAAAAGAATAAGTGCACTTTAATTACCCGGATGATGCACTCATTCAACCGGTAAAATGAAGTGTATAATGATGGACACTTCAAGCACTCAACGACTGCGGCTTTGCTCACATAGCGGAAGGGGCAGAGCTATCGGGTGCACATCTTGGATAACTTTATTTATTTTGGATTGTGAAAGCAGAATTCTCCTACAAGAGTGATTATGCCGCCACCAGATGATGAATGCGGTTATATTTATGGCAGGTATTATTTGGTACTTTGGTCATTTATTTTGCTAATTTAGCAACCGTCAAACGTCATTAGGGAAACGGTTTGAATTTCCGCTTAGTAAAAAAACATTAGTGTTCCATTTGGGACGACACTACATACATATACTATGCTGTTGAGTTTGTAAGTGCATACGTGCATAGTGTAAAGTGTGCCATTTGGGACGCAGCTATTGACTATTGTGAACATTTTAATGGAGAAAGGATAATTATAAGTCTAGCTTAATTAGAGGTGTTGGAATTCTACAGTATTAGGTCTGTCATAATATGATATATTGTAAGGGTTTTACTCATTTCTAAGCACAATGGGTTAACAGAAGTGTTAAGCACGTCACAATTTTTCTCAGAAAACTAATTTCTAAAGGGACTGTTGACTTGTAGTTTTCAGCAGATGCCAGTAACAACCAAAGTAATCCCTACATACAAAGAAAACAGAACTCATTAGTTCAGAAATTAAGTTGTGTGTAATTAAATGAAATGACACAAGGAAAAAGGTATTAAACACGTGAAGAAAGGGAGATGTAAAAAGGCATGGAAAGCCCAAACAGCAGCTGAAATCTCTCAGTAGTTATTCAGCTACCATGCTCCTCGTCAGTGTAAATGAATATTACCTGCTTCTGTCCCAACACCTACATTACCAGAAGATGAAGATGAAACCAGGATAGACATTTCAGTCAAAATATAAAAACAATATTTAAAAAAAAAAAAAAAAAAACACACCTAAACAACGTATGTGGCTCCATTTTCCAAAAAAAAGGGGAAAAGAGGTCTTACTAACAAAAAAAAAAAAAAAAAAAGCCATTTATACAAAGCATTTAATAAATTGCAATGGTTCAGTAAATTCTCTTTGTGTCATTCCCTTGTTATTACACATAATTCCTGTTTTTCCATTTATTTCTATGTTTGAATTGTTTTGGTTTTTAATGACATCTGGCAGAATTTCTTGTCAGCAGCACATTTAGAAATACATTTACCAGTAAAAATTGTGATGTGTTCAATATTCATTTACCCGCTGTATCTGTTAATTTGTTGTGCAATATTACGTTTCTATGTTTTAATACATCTAAATATTTTAGCACCAGCTGCCAGTACAAGCACTTCTACAACTGAATCTCAAACATCAGAACCTACAAGTAAGTCATATATATGTACAGTTGTCTGAACGCTAACAGTAAAAGGGTAAAACTTCCCTGAAATAATGTAAAATATAATACATTTACCAGTAAAAATTGACTAAGTCAAATAATTGTTTCACATTGTCATTATGGGGTGTTGTGTGTAGAATTTTGAGGGAATAAATTTATTTAATTCATTTTGGAATAAGGCTGTAACATAAAGAAATCTGGAAAAAGCGAAGTGCTATGAATACTTTCCGGATGCACTGTATTGTAATATAAATATATGTATATAATTTTGGGGGGGAAAAAACAGTGCTCAGTCAAAATCACATTGTTTGTTCATTTATTTATTCTTTTGTCTGAGCAGCATATTTATACAGTTTAAGTCATTGTATTCTAATATTTATTGCTGTAAACATCTTATGGAAAGAAAAAATGTCCCTTAAAGCAACTGTAGTACTCAAAATTAACTTTACATCTTTTTCAATTCATCAATATTTCAGCAATGCCTGCCATTACAAGCTCTTCCACAGCTGAGACTCAAACAGCAGAACCTACAAGTAAGTCATATAAATATACCTAATATAATCTATATTGCCTGAACACTATTGTGTTTTAAATCACCTCCTGAGCATCAATCATCAGTTTCTGTAATAGTATAAAATATTGTATTGTAAGCAATCTAATGTTTATATTAAAATCTGTATAGTAACGTTTGATGCAGTGCAGAATTGTATTGTATGCAAAAGCTTCTGTAAACGTGAACACACACAGAAATTGTAGTTTCCTTTTATTTTTATCCCTATTTTTTCACCAAAATGTCCCAGCAGCCTCTGCTACAACAAACTCTCCATCAACCGTGTCTCCAACATCAGCTCCTTCAAGTGAGTTTTATTGTGTGAACAAATAAATTGGGAAATGATAATTATACTTTAGGTTCACCTCAGGTATTACACTAATAGACTTTAGTTTTAAAATGCATAAGTTTTGCTACGGTTGCACCGTCCGTCCACACTACCCCGGAGTTTTTGAGCCCCGAAAAACAGAACGTTTTGAAAACGCTGAAGAGGCCATTTTGGTTTTAAAACGCTGCTGCTCTGTGTCAGTGTGGATGGGGGAAAACGGAGACATCTGAAAGCAGAGGCATGGCTGCAGACATTAGCCTATCTGATTGGGGGTTTTTCTTAATATTAAGTGCACAAAGTTCAGTCTTGCCTCCTTTCTTGTAAGTTTAGCCTTCGCAAGTTTGATATGGAAAACAAACTCCCGAGGACACGTCGGGTAAATCTTTAAGCGGAATAGTGTAGGCTACTTTATAACGTCATTTACATCACCCTGGCTACATTGTTTCACTATCTTAACAAATAAAATGAAAACATGATATAAGGAACTGCCTATTTTAATTTGATATCAACAACTTAACAGGCACCAAAAATGTTGAGGCATCGTGTAGCTACATATTTATATGACTTC
>CAIGQW010054506.1:5860321-5879137 GCA_903798125.1 Danio choprae
ATATATATATATATATATATATATATATATATATATATATATGTCCTAACTGTAAACTGTCACAGGAACTGAATCTGTTACGTGTTTGGTGATGTGTTCGTCAAGCAAATAGTGTGAGCATACAAGCATCACCAAAAGCGCAACCTTCCAGCGTCCCCAGGCCCTTAATTACCAGATTATGGAAATATTTACAATTTAGGGTGAGTTGTAAGTGAAATTACCCTAGCTAGGGATGTAGGCTAGGGATTTTTATGCCATGACAGTACGTTGGGAAAGTGTGTCAGTCCCAAAGAAGAAGGATGCTGCAGAGACCATTCTCTAGTCAAATGGGGAGACCCTGTGACAATACGCAAATATTGGCTTGCCCTGATTAGGCGAGCACTACATATGAGTAAGGTGGTTAGTTGGTAGGGAAGTCAAAGGGTTGCCTGAGGAGGAGGAACTCATCGTGGCTGACTGACGCTTATGGGATAACCGAGTAGGGATCACGCATAGCTGGCACCAATCCCCAAACCCCTGGTTGAGCAAGAGGGCATACAAGACAATGTAATTGGCCAAGCACTTACGCCGCAGTCGAGTGTTGGGGGCCATTGAGGTACTCTCTAGGGTTCACCAGATGAGGAACTTGCTAGCAGAGTGGAAATAAAGTGCCCGCATCTCCAGTTTAGGGAGAATGGAGCAGCAAGCATTTTTGACACTGAGCTTAGTTTTAGGTTCCTACCACAAGGGAGTGGTAGGAACCTTGGGCACATAACTGAGCCAGGGTCTCTGGATACCATGAAAGTAGCACAGCCTGAATTCTAGGCACAATTCTAGGCAAAAATGTCTCGAGGTCCCAGACCCTCTTGATTGATGCCAACGCGACCAGCAGAGGAAGGAAGGGTAACACAATGCTGATCTGGCATGTTCAGAGGTCCTCTCAGGTAAAAGTAGACAACTCAGTGAATGGACTTTACTTCAGGGTATAGACATGCCTTGTAGGGGGGTCTAGCCCAAGAATTGGTTTTAACCATTGTGTGTGGTATGTGACCTAAGTTTTCTGATCTGTCTATGGACCAAACATGGAGGTTTTAGAGATCTGACAACGGGTGCCAGAGGGTACCCTGACCCTAAGAAAGAAGGTCCTTACTCTGGGGAATTTGCCAGGAAGGGGCCATCGCGAGAAGTGTACGTTCGGAAGCCCAGGTCCAGTTGGAAAACAGTGGCGCAAATGCTCCTCATCCTCAACCACAACTAATACTATTAGTAATAGTGCCAGGTGGTCAGCGGCCTTATGTATGCTGCAGACTAGTTGCAGATGGAATTCCCGGCTCTCCACCGGTGAAGGAGTTGTCCCCTTCTTTTCTGGATGGCCTGTCTCAGGGACGCTTTATGGTCCGTTTAGCTGTGCCCTAAGGGGCCATAAGCTTCCTGCGGGGGCGCTCGATGTGGTGGAGCAGATTTGGATGCCACAGGTGGACGCTTACAGTGAGGAACAGCTGGTACGGGGACTACCAGCATCTGAGCGGTCTTCTGAGATCGCTGGTAGAAAGTGCTTAATTGCCCTCTCACTGACAAGAACTCCTGTGCATACTCCCCAAAATTGTCGCTGAACAGGATAGCCTGGGATATTGAGGTGTCAAGAAGGCGAAACTTGTCTATGTCCTGCATATCAACCAGAGTAAGCCAAGGGTGGCATTCCTAGACCACACATGTGGCCATCGCCCTCCCCAGAACATAAGCGGCTGACTTGGAGAGCACAATCAGTCACTGTGCAGAGGTTACAGATGATGCCTGGATGCAGCTCAGTCAGGTTGTGGTACATGACCATGGCCTGCAAGGCAGAGGTAGCCAGGCCCGCAGCAGTGTAGGCTCTGACCGTGTGGTATGCAGAAAAGCTACATACTTTGGACAGGGAGCTTTAGCTTACCCCATGAGGCGGCTGTGGTTTGCAGACAAGGTTGCCCGCAATCATGCTCCCCACCAGAGAGATAGCTTCATGCCCCCAGACTCCATGCTTTAGATGGGGAGCTTTAGCTTACCCCAAGGAATGGCTGCAGTTTGTGGACAAGATTGCCTGCAGTCATGCTCTCCACCAGGGGGATAGCTTCATACCCCTTTGACAACATGACTACTCACATTATTGTAACTCATACCCCCATGATAACGTAACTCACAACATGATAACTCACCCTCTGATGCCGCAACGGATGAGGGTGTGGCCATCCTGGAGGTTGAATCAGCACAATCATCCAAAGGGTTCTTTCAAGGTTTGGGAGGTCCACAGGGAATTACCCAGTGGATAGCCCGCACTGTAATCCTCCAATCTCTATGGGCTGCTTGCGGAATTTTGGGAAGCAGCTCAGGGGGCTGGCGCTTTGCCAGCGTGAACCGCGATCTAAGCACACCAACAGACATGCCTCCTCAGTGTAGGCATGAGCTGCTCATGAGTCTACACACAGGAACCCACAGTTGGCACAACATCTTTAAAAAGTGTTTGCCAAAAATATTGATTGAACTGACAAAGCTCGGAGTTCCAGATCTGAAGGAAAACTAATGTTTGTATTATAAATATATCTTGCATTGCTAAATTTTATTGTATATGATGTTTGTACTAAATTGTAATTTTATTTCTTCATCGAAATGTCTCAGCAGCCTCTGCCACAACAAACTCTGCTTCAACTGAGACTCAAACATTGACAACTCCTTCAAGTGAGTATTTTTATCAATGGACTATTGTGTGACCATTTTAGTTATTTACATGACAAGCAAAATAGGATTGCAGGGAGCTTTCTGTCATAATATCAGATTTTTCACCACACAATTATTGTGTACATGTACAGTAAATTGCAATATCTAAATCTTAAAATAAGCCACATTTGCCATTAATGTTTATTTATTATTCTTTTGTCTAGTGAATCAGACAATTGTGTACAAAACATGTTTATTATCAGGTTGTTCTTGTGTTGTTGTTGTTGTTGTTGTTGTTGTTGTTGTTGTTGTTTTTATATGACAACACAAATAAGTGAATAAGTGCCTTCTTTATTTATTCCTTTATTTTTGTACACTGCATAACATACAGCAGAGAGAGACTAATATGCTTTTAAATACTGTATGTCATAGATATTTTGTTATGAGTCAAGTGCTAAAATTTTTTATGTCTGATCGATCAGGCAATCAATCAATCAGTCATGCTATTTACAGCCAATGTCATATATTGACATATTAACAGTCAACAATTTCATTGCATTCACAGCATTTTCAATTGAAAATTAAAACTGTATATTTACAAAGTTTACAGTTAAAGTCATATTCCATTAACAGTACATAATGTCATTGTACCCTTTGCTAAATTATGTTTCTATTTTTTTAATCTAAATGTTTCAGCATCTCCTGCCAGTACAAACTCTTCTATAACTGAGTCTCAAACAGCACGTATAAGTAAGTAATATATACATATACACAGTTATCTCAACACTTTGTTTGGAAATGTTTGCCGTTTAATATTTTACATTTATCATAGCCCAGGTATTTTGTGTTAATAATGTATTGTAATATATAGAATATTTTGGAATAGTGCTCAGTAAAATTCCCATTTGTTTGTTCATTTATTTATGTTTTGCCAAATGACCAGCCTTTTCATTTGAAGAATGTACAGTATTTATGCAGTTAATAGTTGAAGTCATTGTATTCTAATATGTCTTGCTGAAAAGAAAATCACTGTCCCTTTAAGCATTCTGTAGTACTTTACTTTACTGTACATTATATTAATGAGTATTTCAAATCACCTACTGAGCACCAAGCATCAGTTTCTGCAATAATAGAAAAAATTGATATAACACATACGGAAATTAATTTATTTTTTACTTTTTTCTCTATTTTTTTTAATCAAAATGTCCCAGCAGCCTCTGCCACAACAAACTCTCCATCAACTGTGTCTCCAACATCAGCTCCTTCAAGTGAGTTTTTTTAGTTTGTTCATGGACTATTGTGTGAACTATTTTATGGGGAAAAGATAATTATAGGTCCAGTCTAATTAGATGTGTTGGAATTCTACTGTTTGTATTAGGACTGTCATGATATGATATTTTTGTAATGGTTTTACTATTTTAGATTTATATATCTATTCATTTTTTTAATAATACATAAAAAAAATATTAATACATGTAAATATTTCAGCATCTCCTGCCAGTACAAGCTCTTCTACAACTGAGACTCAAACAGCAGAAACTACAAGTAAGTAATAAATATGTACAGTTGTCAGAACAAATGTTTCAGCACGTTTACCATTTGGCTGTTAATGTAATTTATAATAATCATTACTTCAGGTATTCAAGTCACCTCCTAAATACCAAACATTAGTATCTTTAATAATACAAAACCCATATGTTTAAATATTTATTGTATGTTTTTGTAAGCATGTTAGTGAATATTAAGAATACCGTGTTCCTATTTCTTCATCAAAATGTCTCAGCAGCCTCTGCCACAACAAACACTCCTTCAACTGAGACTCAAACATCCACAACTCCTTCAAGTGAGTATTTTTATTCATGGACTATTATGTGAACATTTTAGTTAAAACGCTTGCTGAACTCTCATTGTGCCTGTCATTTAACTGTGAAAAATAAGATTTTTCACTTCATGATGATTCTCAAATCTTCTGTTTCTTAATACCTCTTAATATTTCAGCACCACCTGCCAGTACAACCTCTTCTGCTACTGAATCTCAAACAGCAGCACTAACAAGTAAGCAATATATATGTCCAGTTGTCTGAACACTATTTCAGGAAACTTTTACCATTTTGCAGTGAATGTAAATGATAATAATTATTTGGTATTTAATAATTGGATAATTTCTCAGTTATTAAAATTCACCTCCTGTGTATACTGTTTGAAGTTCTGTTGTGTCAGTTACTGTTGTAACCCTCGTTCCCTGAAGAAGGGAAGTCAGAGTAATGTCGGAAAGACATTATGGGAAATCTTCAGATGACCAATCACTCATCTGAATGGAGTGTAAGAAAAAGGGCCAATGAATGCCTATAAATTGGCAGGTTAAGCTCATCACAGGTGCGGCCGCTTATAATGAAGGAGAATAAGCCAGGCTTTAATGCTGAGGATCCAAGCATGGATAGCATTCAGCTGGTGATTTAGCCACTGTGGCAGCGAGACAACGTTTCAGTTCCCTCCTTCAGGTAATGAAGATTACAACAGCTGCTGAATCTGTTATGCATTTGGTGAGGTGTTTGTCAAGCAAATATCGTGAGCGCAAAAGCATCACCAAAGGCGCAACCTTTAAATGTCTACATGCCCTTACTTACCAGAATATAGGAATATTTAGAATTTAGGAGGAGTTGTAAGCAGATTTAACCTAGCTAAATGTAGGCTAGGGATTCATGGGGTGCCAGTCCCAAAGGGGAAGGATGCTGCGGAGGCCACTATTTACCCAAATGGGCATACCCTGTGACAATATGCAAATATAGGCTAGCCCTAATCGGAGGAGCACTACATATAATTAAGATGATTAGCTGGTAGGGAAGACACGGGTAACTCACCGTGACTAACTAATGCATATGGAATCACCGAGCTGGGATGATACATAATTTGAATCCCCAAAACGCAGATTGATCAAGCGAGCATTCCAAACAACGTAATGGTCCAATCACCATCTAGCCGGCTCTCACATCTGAGAAGCCAGATGACCAGGTTATGCTTCCTGAGCATGCTGCAATATAAACCTTCAGTGTGGCGGGTGACAGCCTCTGCTCCAGCTTATCCTGACAGAAGGATCTGGGACTGATCTGGCATGTTTGAAGGTCTTCTTGAAATGTGTCGAGGTTGCAAGCTAGAAGGCAGCACATCCCAGACTGGCAATGCTTGATCTCTCACACCTAATGAGGCGGGAATGATAACCGATACTTTTGATAGCACTGCCAGATGGCTGTAGGCCCAATGTTGTGCTGCAGATTAGTTGCTGATGGGATCCCCAGCTCACCACTGGTGAAGGAGCAGTTCCCTTCTTCTCTGGATGGCCCGTCTCAGGGTTGCTTTGCAGTCCGTTTAGCAGTGCACTAAAGCGGGAGCATCAGCTTCCTGCGGGGGTACTCGATGCGGGAGCTGAGCCAGTGGAACGAGCTGAAGTGGTGAAGTAGATTTGGATGCCACAGGCGGATACTTTCCGCAATGAGCAGTTGGGGCGGGAAATACAGGCAGCTCAGCACTCTTTTGACCAGTGGTAGAACATGCTTGATTGCCTTTTCACTGACGAAAACTCTTGTGCTAAGTCCACAATAGTGTTGCCAAACAGGCCAGCCATGGATATAGGGGTGTCAAGAAGGTAAACCTTCCCCATTTCAACCAGAGTAAGTCAAGGGTGGCATTACTGGACCACACATGTGGCCATGGCCCTCCCCAGCGCATGAGCGGCTGAATTAGAGAGCACAGTCAGTCGCTGTGCAGAGGTCGTGCATGTCGCCTGGGGGCTATCATCATATGTCTTAGCCATGTTGTGTTACTTGACCATGGCGTGCAGGGCAGAGGTGGTCAGGCTTGCAGCAGTGTAGGCTCTGGCCATGAGGGATGTAGAGAAGCTACACGCTTTGGACAGGGATCTTCAACTTACCATAAGAGGTGGCTGTATCCTCCATTCCTCCATTCCTGTATGAGCTCTTCATGCACCTCAGCTATGAAGTGGACGGGGCTGTGAGGGATTTACTCCTACTTTATTCCTTGGCCTCACGTAGCACCCATCTAGTGGGTCTGGCTGCTGAGCTGGAGGCTCACCTCCAACTTAACCAACGAAGCAGCCCAGAAAAGCATAATTGTCATGTCCAATTCATGGCCCTGGACCATGAACCTGGTAGACGGTGGACCCAGGTCTGTTTGGAGCATCATAACACATGCTCTAATGCCACAATTGATGTCTATGAACCAGAGACATCAGATGAGTGCGGCCATCCCAGATGATGAACCAGCACATCATCCAAAGCCTAAATGAGGTTTGTTTTCGATGAGTGAGAGATCCACAGGGAATTACCCAGTGGATAGGCCCCACTGTAATCCTCTGGTCTCCCCGGGGTGCTCGTTGCATTGCGAAAAGCAGCTGAGGAGTCTTGGACTCTTGTTAGCGCAAACTGTGATCTAAGTGCACCAACAGACATAATGTACACTGTGTGGGCATAAGCTGCTCACGAGCACTGAGTCTACACGCAGTGACCATGACCGTTATCCAGTGACAGGAAACCATCGCATCCAGAAACGCACAGTCGGTAAAATGTCTTTAAAAAGACGCGTTTGCCAACCACGTTGATCTCTTAGAGAAAGCTGCTCTCTTAGCCATCAGTGAAGTTCCCAGGGACAGGAAAGAAGACATAACTGACATAGCTCGGAGTTCCTGATCTTAGGTGGAACTAAAGTTTGTATTATAAATCTATGTAATAACTATATTACATAACTATTTAATATATATAATGTTTTGGCAGAAAAAAAATTGCTCAGTCAAATTCATTTTTGTTTGTTCATTTATTTATTTTTTGTCAAATGCTTTTTCGTTTGAAGAACGTACAGTATTTATGCAGTCATTGTATTCGCATATTTATATTGCTGTATACATTTTAAGGAATGAACAAATCTCCCTTTTAAGCATTCTTTAGTACTCAAAATGTACTTTTTTCAATACATCGTTTCAGCACTGCCTGCCAGTACAAACTCTTCTACAACTGAGATTCACAGTTCAACAGCAGAACCTACAAGTTCGTAATATTAATATACCTAATATAACTCATATTGCCTGAACACTATTGTGGTTAATGTACATAATGATAATAAGTAGTTCAGGTGTTTCAAATCACTTGCTGATTATCAATCATACGTTTTTGTAATTGAAAAATATTGTATTGTAAGCAACTCAATCTAATGATTATATAAAATGTTTAATTTGTATAATAACTTTTCTTGCAGTGCAGAATTTCATTATATGCAAACTTGTTCATGTAAACATGTGAACACACATATGGAAATTGTCATTTATTTTTATTTTTCTATCTCTATTTTTTCATCAATATATCCCAGCAGCCTCTGCCACAACAAACTCTCCATCAACTTTGTCTCCAACATCAGCTCCTTTAAGTGAGGGTTTTTTGTTGTTGTTGTTGTTTTTGGTTATGGGTTATTGTGTGAACATTTTTATGGGGAAATGATAATTATAGGTCCAGCTTAAGTCAAGTCAAGTCGTGCTTTATCGTCATTCCGCTACATGTGTGGACATACAGAGGAACGAAATGTCGTGTCTCGCAGGACAACGGTGCTACATGGATTAATCATAAATACAAACACAACACTGAACATAAGAGCTATTATAAAAACCTATGCATAACTAACATATATTATAAAATAAAATACTTAAACTATACACATAAGACAGGCTATACAAGTACTTTTACATGAGACTGAACAATGTTGTGCAGAATATTGTGCAAAAAAGGGTATTTAAGGTCTAATATTGTGCAAGAGGTATTTAAGGTTGAAGCAAGCAGTGCAACATGATTGTGGTACATTTATTGTAAACACTGAGTCCTTGTGAGGTGGAGTTTAGATAAAGTGTCAGGTGCATAAGAGAGAAGAGTGTTTCTACAGGTGGTTTGTCAAGCCCACTCACCTGAATGAAGCACAATTTAAAATGCACTGTGTTTCCAAGAGACATTGTGATTAGGAAAGTGTCTATAGTGCAAATGTGCAACATGGTGCAAGAGTTAGAGAGACGAGGGGGTGTCTTTCCACAGGTGGTTTGTTAAGCCCACTAACCTGTATGGGACATACTCAGGGATGCATGGGGAGGTTTCAGAGGGGGGTAAGTTGACTGGAGTTGAGGGCTCTACGGCCTGTGGGAAGAAGCTGTTGAGTAGTCTTAATTAGAGGTGTTGGAATTTTACTGTGTCGGTATTAGGGCTGTCATGATATTATATTTTTGTAAAGGTTCTGCTCAGAATTAAAAATCTATTCCTTTTTTTATATTACATGAAAAACATATTATTTTTTAATATATCTAAATATTTCAGCATCTCCTGCCAGTACAAGTTCTTCTACAACTGAGACTCAAACAGCAGCAACTACAAGTAAGTAATATATATGTACAGTTGTCAGAACAAACGTTTCAGAAAGTCTACCGTTTGACTGTTAATGTAAATTATAATAATCCTCACTTCAGGTATTCCAAATCACCTCCTAAATACCAAACATTAGTATCTTTAATAATAAGAAAAATCCATTCTGTTTAAAGTTATTTTATAAACGTGTATAAAAGTTTCTTTGCAATGCATAACCTTATTGTATGTATTGTTTATTTTATTATGTCAGCAAATATTAAGAAAATTGTTTTCCTATTTCTTCATCAAAATGTCTCAGCAGCCTCTGCCACAGCAAACACTCCTTCAACTGAGACTCAAACATCCACAACTCCTTCAAGTGAGTATTTTTATTCATGGACTATTTTGTGAAGATTTTAGTTAAAAAATATGCTGGAATCCCATTGTGCTTTTCACGTTACTGTGACGGTATTTTATGAATACTTTATGATTATTCTATTATGATTATACTATATATATGTAAAGTATTTTATAATACTTTATGAAAAATGTATTTTTTCAATACATCTGAATGTTTCAGCACCCCCTGCCAGTACAAGACCTTCTGCAACTGAATCACAAACAGCAGCACCTACACGTAAGTAATCTATATGTACAGTTGTCTGAACACTATTTCAGGAAACTTTTACCATCTTGCTGTTAACGTAAATGATACTAATCGTTACTTCAGGTATTTCAAATCACCTTCTGTGTATACTGTTTGAAGTCCTATCTAATGTTTGTATTAAAAAAAACTGTAATAACTTGTCTTACATAGATCAATGTTATTGTACAGCGCTCAGCATAATTGAGTACACCCCATTTTGAAAATGAATATTTGCATCCATTTCTCAGTGAATATAGGCAATGTATTTTGGTGCATTTAAACAAAACAGATTTATTAAACAGATATATTTATTAAAATAATATTTTAGTCACCAAACATATTTAGACATCGATAGATAATACAATTAAATTCAAGCAAAATATTGCAAAAAAAATAAAAATTACAACCTACAAAATTTCAACTAAATGTTTCTTTTTTTTTTTTTTTTTCTTCTTTTGATTTTTTCTCTTTTTCAAATTTGTATTTAATATTTTTCTATAACATATACATTTGGGTGTACTAGTTTTTGGACCGTTTTTGTAAGTTATTTTGTTAGATGAACTCCAGATTTGGCTTCAGTACTTACTGATTTAATGTATATGCACAGATATAATTTTCTTTAGCTTCCTATTCAAAATATGAATTTAAACGATAGATTTGTGAGGGGTGTACTTATATATGCTGAGCACTGTTTATATAGTTTTTTTAAGCATGTCAACTAATATTAAGAACATTGTAATTGAATTTCTTCATCAAAATGTCCCAGCAGCCACAACAATCTCTACATCAGCTAAGACTCAAACATCCACAACTCCAAGTGAGTATTTTTCTGACTTTCATGTGAACATTTTTGTTAGTCACAAGACAAGCACGATATGATTGCAGGGAGTTTTCTGTCACAAGATCAGATTTTTTCACCATTATTTTTTTACAATTATCGTGTACATGTTTATTGCAATATTGAAATCTTAAAAATAAGCTCAGCCACATTATATACAATTGTATTGTATACAATTGTATACAACAAATTATAGACAATTGTTTTATACAATTGTCTACAATTGTGAAGATAAGGAGAGCCTTGAGCATGGAGCTGAGGCGGTCCTGGAGGGTGGAGATGATGAGGGCCTAAAGAGTGGAGCCAGCTTCCAGACACTCCCAGAAAAAACGACATCTTATAGTCTAGGAGGGAGGTAGAGTGGAGGCAGGGAGGGACAGAGGGACAGATCCATGTAATGGTGGTGGATCTGGTGCGTGAAGCAGAGGTGGCCCTGTGGTGTGGAGCAGAGGCAGCACTGGGGCGTGGAGATGATGAGGGCCTGGGGCATGGAGATGATGAGGGCCTGCAGCGTGGAGTTGATGAGGTTCTCATTCTGGGAACTCTGGTGGATCTAGTGCCCCTTCCCCAATAAGAGGGGTGTGAAACTAGGAAACAAATCCAAACAAACCAACATGCACCCACGATGCAGTTATTACAATTAAAAGTTCTAGCAGTCAACAATTTCATTGCATTCACAGCATTTTCATTTGAATATTAAAACTGTATATTTACAAAGTTTACGGTTGAAGTCATATTCCCTTAACAGTACAGTCATTTTACCCTTTGCTAAATTATGTTAAAAAAATTTTTTATCCATCTAAATATTTTAGCATCTCCTGCCAGTACAAACTCTTCTACAAGTGAGTCTCAAGCAGCAGCACTTAAAAGTGAGTAATATACATGTAGTTTGAACACTTTGTTATTTTATATTTTATATATATATATATAATTTTATTTTTTTGTCAAATGAACAGCCTTTTCATTTGAAGGATGTACTGGATTTATGCAGTTTATAGTTGAAGTCATTGTATTCTAATACTTTTTGTTGTACAGATTTTTTTAAAGTATTTCTGCAGTACACAAATTAAAGTTTACATTGTTTTCAATACATCAATATTTCAGCACTGCCTGCCAGTACAAGCTCTTCTACAGCTGAGACGCAAACAGCAGAACCTACAAGTAAGAAATAATAATATACCTAATATAATTTATATTGCCTGAACACTATGTGGTTAATGTACAGTATATTATAATAATCAGCAGTTCAGGTGTTTCAAATCACCTGCTGAGCATCAAGCATCAGTTTCTGCAATAATAGAAAAAAATGTATTGTAAGCAACTCAATCTAATAACTATATTAAAATTAAAATTTGTATAATAACTTTGTAATTTACTTTGAAATTGTAATTTACTTTTATTTTTATCTCTATTTTTTCATCAATATGTCCCAGCAGCCTCTGCTACAACAATCTCTCCATCAACTGTGGCTTCAACATCAGCCCCTTCAAGTGCGTTTTTTAAAATTCTTGACCTATTGTGTGTGTAAACATCCTTATGGAGAAATGATAATTATAGGGACAACTTAATTAGAGGTGTTGGAATTCTACTGTGTTGGTATTATAACTGTCATGGTATTATAATTTTGTGAATGTTCTACTCAGACTTAAATGTCTATTCATTTTCTTAATATTGCATAAAAAAGTAATTATTTCTTAATATATCTAAATATTTCAGCATCACCTCCCAGTACAAGCTCTTCTACAACTCAGTCTCAAACAGCAGAACCTACAAGTAAGTAATATATATATATATATATATATGTACAGTTGTCAGAACAAATGTTTCAGGACTTTTGAAGTTCTATCGTCTCTGTTATTGTTGCAACCTTCGTTCCCTAAAGGGAAACTTCAGGGACTCGTGAGTCATGTTTGAATGACAATATGGGAATTGGCAGATGACTAATCACCCTGAAGTGTAAGAAAAAGGGCCAATGAATGCCTATGAATTGGCAGGTTAAGTTCATAACAGGTGTGGCTGCTTTAATACTGAGGAGTCACGCTTGGCTAGCAATCAGCTGGTAATTCAGCCATTGTCGCAATGAGACATAACATCTCCGTTCCCTCCTTCATGGAATGGAGATTCCAACAGTAACTGAGACTTTCCCCTTCAGATCGGGAACGCTAAGTTATGTTGGAATGGATGTATGGAGTATGTAAAGTGCCACAGCAGCTGAATCTATTATGCGTTTGGTGAGACGTTTGCCAAGCAAATAGTGTGAGGGCACATGCATCTCCAAAAGCGCAACCTTCAAATATCTGCAGGCCCTCAGTTACCAGAATATGGGAATATCTAGAATTTAGGAGGAGTCTTAGATTTAACCTAGCTTAATGTAGGCAAGAGATTTTTATTTCACAGAAGTACACTGAGAAAGCGTGCCAGTCCCAAAGGGGAAGGATGCTGCAGAGGCCACTATCTACACAAATGGGGAGACCCTGTGACAATATGCAAATATGAGCTAGTCCTGATCGAGGAGCACTACATATTAGTATGATGGTTAGCTGGTAAGGAAGACATGGGTGCACCTGAGGAAGGGTAACTCACCATGGCTGACTGATGCATATGGGATCACCAAGCTGGGATCACGCAAAATGTGGGTTGATCAAGTGAGCATACCAGACCAGGTAATGAGCCAAGCATACGACTCCTCCATCAAGTGTTGGAGCCTCAGAGGAACTCTCTAGGGTTCGCCAGATGAGTTACTTACTAGCGAGTGGAAATGGAAGTGGAAATGGAGGAACTTACTAGCGAGTAGAGTGGAAATAAGGCGTATGCAACTCCAGTTTAGAGAGAATGGCGCAGCAAGCATTTTTGACACCACTCTCTAAATACTTGCTAGAACTACAAACACATCCCAAAAGGGCATGAGAGGTGGACATTATAGATCAGGCCAGCTCTCGCATCTGAGGAACCGGATGACCAGGTTATGCTTCCAGAGCGTGCTGCAACATAAACCTCCAGTATGGACGTTGACAGACTCTGCTCTAGCTTATCCTGAGGGAAGGATAACACAACACTGATCTGGTGTGTTCGAAGGTCTTCTTGAAATGTGTTTAGGTTGCAAGCTAGAAGGCAGCAAGTCCCAGACTGGCACTGCTTGATCTCTCACACCCAAAGAGAGGGGGAACCACACCTGATACTTTTTGTACCTTATGTTGTGCTGCAGACTAGTTGCAGATGGGATCTCCCTGGCTTTCCACCGGTGAAAGAGCTGTCCCCCTCTTCTCTGAATGGCCCATCTCAGGGATGCTTCATGGTCCATTTAGCTGCTGGAACAAGCTGCAGTGGCAGAGTAGATCTGGATGCCACAGGCGAATACGTTTGGAGAGGAGCAGCTGGCACAGGGACCTTTTTTGAGACCTCTGGTAGAACATGCTTGATTGCCCTTTCACTGAAGAAAATCCCTAATAGTGTCACCAAACAGGCCAGCCTGGGATAAGGGGGTGTCACGAAGGTGAACCTTGTCTACATCCCACATACCAACCAGGGTCAGCCAAGGGTGGCATTCCTGGAGCACACATGTGGCCATCGCCCTCCCCTGGGCATGAGCAGCTGAAATAGAGAGTTCAGTCAGACGCTGCACAGAGGTCACACATGATGCCTCGGGAGGGGCTATCTTAATGCATTTTAGCCAGCTTGTGGTACGTGACCATGACATGCAGGGGAGAGGTGGCCAGGCTGAAGAAGGGGACGGGGGGCCTTAAGGGATTTACTCCTACTTTATTCTTTGGCCCCTTGTAGCACCCATCTAGTCGGTGTGGCTTCTGAGCTGGAGGCTCACCTCCAACTCAACCACAGAAGCAGCCTGGGAAATAATATCTATCATGTCTGATTCATGGTCCTTGGCCATGGCCCCGGAAGGCGGTGGACCCAGGTCCCCTCTCACCCTCTAATACCACAATGGATGTCTGTGGACAGGAGTCATTAGATGAGAGTGCAGCCATCCCAGAGGAAGAACCGGTACAATCATATAAAGGCTGAATGGGGTGTCCTTTTGAGGAGTGGGAGGTCCATGGGAAACCCGGTGGATATTTACCACTGTAATCCTCCAATCTTGTGGACATGAGCTGCTCATAAGCATTGAGTCTACATGCTGGACCCCCAGACATAACACGCAGTGACCATGACCTTTATCCAGTGACAGGAAACCATCGCACCCAGAAACGCATAGTCGATACAGTGTCTTTAAAAATACGCATTTGCCAACTATGTTGATCTCTTAGAAAAAGCTGCTCTCTTAACCACCAGTGAAGCGCCCAGGTACAGGAAAGAAGACATAACTGACATAGCTCTGAGTTCCTGATCTGAAAGGGAACTAATGTTTGTATTATGAATCTTTGTAATAACTTGTCTTGTATTATTGTGCATATTGTGTAAAAAATGTAATTTTATTTCTTCATCAAAATGCCTCAGCAGCCTCTGCCACAACAAACACTCCTTCAACTGACACTCAAACATCCACAACTCCATCAAGTGAGTATTTTTAGATTTCAGTCATAATATCATATTTTCCACCACATAATTATTGTGTACATGTACAGTATATTGCATTACCTAAATCTTAAAATAAGCCAAATTTGCCATTATTTGTTAATTTATTATTATTTTGTTTAGTGAATAAGACTATTGTATACAAAACAAGTTTATTATCAGGTTGTTCTTGTGTTGTTGCTTTTTTTTATTTAAATATGACAACACAAATAAGAAAAGACATACCCAACTTCTTTAATTTTGTGCACTGCATAACATACAAACGAGAGAGACTAAATATGCTTTTAAATACTGTATGTCATAAACATATAGTTGTTCAGTTTGGTCGCTTACACAATTAATAGATTTTTTGAGGGGGAAAACTGTGCTCAGTCAAATTCACCTTCTTTTGTTGATTTATTTATTTATGTTTTGTCAAATGAGCTGCCTTTTCGTTTGAAGAATGTACAGTATTTACGCAGTTTATAGTTGAAGTCATTTTATTCTAATGTCTTGCTGTACAGATTTTATGGAAAGAAAAAAAATGTTCCTTTTAGCATTCTGTAGTATTAACTTTCCATTTTTTCAATACATCAATATTTCAGCACTGCCTTCCAGTACAATCTCTTCTACAACAGAGACTCAAACAGCAGAACCTACAAGTAAGTAATATTAATATACCTAATGTAATTTATATTGCTTAAACACTATTGTGCTTAATACAGCCCAGGCTCATTCTGAAAACGTACCTGTGGATACATTTCTGGAGACCGCGAAATACGTCCCGGGAGGTTTTTTTTTTTTTTTTTTTGCAGTTTGTTTTCTGGAATCTACGAGAGGCCGCTGTGTACGCTTGTTGAGATCTCAAATTACTCTTACGAGTGCTATTCGCCCCTGCCGTTCTCGCGTTAACCCACCAGAGGCCGCTGTTGACTGACTGTTTGACTTACTGAACGTCTGACTGACCGATTGACTGACCCACCCTTCTCCTTCCCTAAACCCAACCAATTTTATTGATTGACCCTTTTCAATTTTATTGAATCACCCGCTGAGCATCAAGCATCAGTTTCTGCAATAATATAAAATATTGTATTGAATGCAATAATATCTAATGTTTATATTAAAACTTGTATAATAACTTTTTCTTGCAGTGCAGAATTTCATTGTATGCAAACTTGTTCCTGTAAACATGTGAACACACATATGGAAATTGTCATTTATTGTTTATTTTTATCTCTATTTTTTCATCAAAATGTCCCAGCAGCCTCTGCCACAACAAACTCTCCATCAACCGTGTCTCCAACATCAGCTCCTTCAAGTGAGTATTTTTTAAAGAAATTCATGGACTATAGTGAGAAATATTTATGGGGAAATGATAATTATAGGGCCAACTTAATTAGAGGTGTTGGAATTCTACTGTGTCTGGTTATATTATAGTTTTGTAAATGTTCTACTCAGATTTAAACATTATAAATGTTTTTTAATAATGAATAAAAAAAGTTATTTTCACAAATATTTCAGCATCTCCTGCCAGAACAAGCTCTTCTACAACTGAGACTCAAACATCAGAACCTACAAGTAAGACATTTATATGTACAGTTGTCTTTGTAAATTATAATAGTCATTACTTCAGGTATTCCAAATCACCTTCTAAATAGCAATTATTAGTGTTTTTAATAAGAAGAAAAATCCATTACTTTTAAAGTTCTGTCTAATAATTGTATTATAAAGATGTGTAATAAAGCTTCTTTGCAATGCATAACCTTACTGTATTTATTGTATATCTTTGTAAGCATGTCAGCAAATATTAATAAGATTGTGTTCCTATTTCTTCATCAAAATGTCTCAGCAGCCTCTGCCACAGCAAACACTCCTTCAACTGAGACTCAAACATCCACAACTCCTTCAAGTGAGTATTTTTATTCATGGACTATTGTGTGAACATTTTAGTTCGTCACACGACAAGCACAATGCACTGCATAACATATAGGAGAGAGATGAATATGATTTTAAATAATGTCATAGATATTTTATAAATGTGTTTATGACTACCTGCAGTTATGAGTTAAGTGCTGAAAAATGTATGTCTCTGATCAATCAATGCAGTTTACAGTGACGTTCATATATTGCCACATTAACATTTTTAGCAGTCAACAATTTCATTGCATTCACAGCCTTTTCATAAAACTGTATATTTACAAAGTTTACAGTTGAAATCATATTCCATTATGTTTCTATTTTTTATCTAAATGTTTCAGCATCTCCTGCCGGTACAAACTCTTCTACAACTGAGTCTCAAGCAGCAGCACTTATAAGTAAGTACAGTTATCTGAACACTTGGTTAGGAATCTTTTACAGTTTTTCTATAGCCAAAGTATTTTGGGCTAATGATGTATTGTAATACATATAGAATGTTTTGGGGGAAAAACAGTGTTCAGTCAAATTCATCCTTGCTTGTTACTTTTTTTGTCAAATGAGCAGCATTTTCATTTGAAGAATGTACAGTATTTACGCAGTTTATATTTGAAGTCATTGTATGCTAATATGTCTTGCTGTACAAACGTTATGGAAAGAAACAAGATGTACCTTTAGGCATTCTGTAGTACTCTAAATGAACTTTCCATTTTTTCAATACATCAATATTTCAGCACTGCCTTCCAGTACAAGCTCTTCCACAGCTGAGACTCAAACAGCAGAACTTATAAGTAAGTAAAATATATAGCATATAATAATCCCATACTGGTTACAGATCTGTCTATTGTCTATATTGTAAATCTGTGTAATACATTGTCTTGCAGTGCAGAATCGTACTGTATTTACTGTATGTTTTTGTAAGCTTGGCAACAAAGCCAATTTTCAAAGAATTTAGAAAATGTGAATATGATTATACAAATTGTGGATGGGTGGCAAACCATTTTTTGGACAAGAACAGGCCAGTGTCCCGTAACCTTTGACCAATTTATAGGCCTGTACTACAGTAAAGCAGTGATTGGTTAGTGATCAGTTTAGAAATTAGTGTTTGCACATTTTAGCAGTGTGTATGGGAGACCTGGTGAATAAGTGTAGCATTTTGATAGCATTTTGGAAATGGAAAGCAAGTCAGTTCCTGTTAGATTTTTGTGTTTAAGGTAGAGCATTGTGTGTAGTGTTTTGAAAAAAGTGTTTTATGGGTTCGAGAGTTCACGGCTGGGAAATAGCTTCTGGTTTTGGAGGTTTGCTGTGTAGTTTTGCATTTTGAGTGAGATGTTTTAAAAATTGTGTGACAAGAAAAGATTTTGTGTGTAAGCAGTTAAAAAATGATATTTAAAGGATCATTGTGTTTACTGTCTAATATTTGTATTATAATTTGTATAATAACAAAGTCTTTCAGTGCAACCTTTTATTGTGTGTGTTTTTTTTACCATGTCAAACATTAAGGAAATTGTAATTCTATTTTTTCATCAAAATGTCCCAGCAGCCTCTACCACAACGAACTCTCCATCAACTGTCTCTCCAACATCAGCTCCTTCAAGTGAGTTTTTTTAATTCATGGATTATTGTGTGAACGTTACAGTTAGAAAACTAGCTGGAATCCTATTGTGCTTTTCGTGTAAAACATCACAATCGCAGATTTTTCACTACACAATAATTGTGTGGTAATATATTACAATATCTATTTTTTTATTTGTTATAAAAAAGGTCAACCAAATTCACCATAACTATATTTTTAATGCATCTAAATATTTCAGCATCTCCTGCATCTTCTGTATATATATATATATATG
>CAIGQW010054506.1:5899137-5915880 GCA_903798125.1 Danio choprae
TTGGACTATAGTTTTAGCATTTTACAGTTGTAATAATCAGCACTGCAAGTATTCCACACCACCTCTTAAATATCAAGCATCAGAAGCTTAATTTAAATAGGAAAATGTGTACTGTTTACAATTATACTCTATGTAACATTTCACTACTTCAGTCGGGATCACTTTCGTCAAATATACTGTATATTCCTATAATTAGCATGAAGTCAGTGTTGACGGTATGGTTCGTTTCTGGGCAAAACTCTATAGGGGTAACAAGAAATCTAAAATTATGCATAAACAGTTACAATTAATTAGCAGTTAATGTAAATAAAAAATAAAGCCACACTTTGTAGAAGAAACTCAAATGCTAATCGCTTTTCACCTTAGCACATCGTCAAAATATATGTAGATAGCATTGTTGCTTTTAGCATTTCAGCATTACTTCATTTCTACCCTATTTTTAACATGTCTACTGTATATATTTCAGCAGTCTCAACCAGTACAAGCACTCAAGCAACAGCAAATACAAGTATGTAATAGATATGTACAGCTGTCTAAATACTTTATAAGAAATGTTTATCATTGAATTTTTATGTATATTGCAATAATAGATATTTCAAAATCCTAAGAAACTAGCATCAGCAATTTCAATACCAAGAAATGTATACTATAAAGTGAATGTATACTTGAAAGTGTACTGTTAACACAATCCCATATATGTGTGCATTAGATTTTTCTTGCAAAGCAGGATGTCATTGAATGCAAAAATGTTTCTTAAATATTTCAAGAATTATTAAGAAAATTGTGATTCTCTTTCATCAAAATGTCCAAGCAGCCACTGCCACGACACACTCTTCTTCAACAGCGTCTCCAACATCAACTTTTTCAAGTGAGTATGTTTAGTCGTACAGTCAGTTAATAGAGATTGAGAAGCTAAGCTATAATGCTAACTGTTTTTATCTTAGCACAGTACAAAAATCATTTTTTACTCTACCATTTATTATAAAATACCTTTTTAAAAGTTCTTCTAGGTCAGTTTCTCTCAAACTTGTTCTACCTTTTTCTCTCTTTGGAGGTTGGGAAGGGTTCTGAGCTCCACTTGTTCTCAATCGATAATATGCTAATGCTAAAATGCTAATATACAAGGGCTTCAAGTTTCATTGTTTAAATATATTGAAATAAGTCACATTTTAAAAAATATGACATCAAATAACAACATTAAAAACTACAATAAAGTGTTTGCATTTTGCCTCTAATAACATCAAATTCAGAAACTGACTATATACAGTAAAACTCTCGACTAGTCCGATGCTTAATTTTGTCACTTGCCATACTGCATGAAAAAAAAAGACAAAAAAAGAATTAACATATTCACTATTTAGAGCCTGTTTTGAAGTATACATCTTTTCAAGGTTGTAGAGTTGGCATTTTCTTTCATGCCACAAAGAGTAATAAAACAGGCCAATGAAATGCCAATGAGTTGGCAGTGTCAGCGCGCACAGCTGGCAGCAATCACAATCAGTCTGTGTATAAGATGCCAGCTCTGCCCTGAAACCACCTTTTCACTTTCAGAAGCCTTACACGCACTGAAAGAGTCATTGCTGGCGAACCACTTGATTCATTGACCTTGAGATTTCTGTCCTTGAAGACAGCTCTGCTGGTCGTGTTGGCATCGATTAAGAGGGTCGGGGACCTGGAGGCATTTTTGGTCAGTGATTCGTGCCTGGAATTCGGACAGGACTTCTCTCACGTTATCCTGAGACCCCGGTCTGGATATGTGCCCAAGGTTCCTATCACACCTTTTAAAAACCAGGTGGTGAACCTGCAAGCGCTGCCTTCGGAGGAGGCAGACCCAGCCCTTTCAATGCTGTGTCCTGTTCGCGCTCTGCATATTTATGTGGAGAGGTTGGCCCACTGGATAGTGGATGCCATCTCCTTCGCTTATTCAAGCCAGGGCGAGCCGTGTCCCCCAGGAGTGAAAGCGCACTCCACTAGGAGCATCGCTTCTTCTTGGGCGTTAGCGCGCGGCGCCTCTCTGACAGATATCTGTAGAGCTGCGGGCTGGGCGACACCTAATACATTTGCGAGATTTTATAATCTCCGAGTGGAGCCCATTTCCTCACGTGTGCTGGCTACCCCCGGTGAATGAGGAAATTCGGTGGGTGTTGTAACACGCTTGCGGCGCCTTTCTTCCTAACCCGAAGAAAGGTGCCCATTTTTACTCTGATCAGTTAAGTTCCCCATTTGGCGAACCCTACAGAGTTCCTCCGAGGCCCCCAGCATCTGACTCAGCGGAGGAAGCCCGTGTCTTCCCTCCCCGCTAACCATCTTCGTATGTGTACTCCCCCTTTATAGGGTTAGTCCATATGTCTTATTGCCACCAGGTCTCCCCATTGGGCAGCAGGTGGCCTCCGCAGCGTCCTCCCTATCGGGACTGCACGCTTTGCCAACGTACTGTCGTATCTTAAATTCCTAGAACTTAACTAGTTGCGACTCCCCGAAAAATATAACTAAACCTTATCAGGTAAGTAGGTGAATAAGGGCCAGGGGACACGTTGGAGGGCTGCGTCTATGGTGATGATGGTGCGCGCACGCTTATGTTTGGCAAACCTCTCACCAATGACGTGGTAAGGTTCCGTCGCTGTGGCGTATTCCATACATTTCCCCATAGTGGAAGTTTCCACATAGCATTGTAGTTCCCCTCCCACTGGGGAACGAAGCGATTACTAAAGTAACCCTCGTTCCCCGAGGGGGGGAACGGAAATGCTATGTTCCTTCGCCACAGCGATTGCACCTTAGCTGACACACAGACTGATTGTGATTGCTGCCAGCTGTGCGCGCTTACACTCCCAACTCCTTGGCATTTCATTGGCCCGATTTATTACTCTTCAGATGATTGACTTTCTGACGAAATCCCCATAGTGGAAGTTTACACATAGCATTTCCGCTTCCCCCCCTCGGGGAACGAGGGTTACTTTAGTAACCGTTTCGTTCTCAGTTGCCTGACCTCATTTATCTAATTGTGCAGTCTGTTGTCAATACCTTAAACCATTTCACATGGTAAAACGCAATGTGCAGATCTTACTTGGACTTTTCAGCAAAACTCTAAACACATTCTCATTCTCAAAACACATTCTGCACGTCATCCATGCTGGTAAACAAAAGTAGCAACAATCAAATACAAATAGAGAAAACATGTCATTGATTAAACACAACCACTCAAAATTGATGTCACATTTTTCAAATGATGTGACACAACCAATATAAGCAAACAACTTGTTTAAGGTGGTAAGGAGTGTGTCTAAGCATGGTTAGAAGAAACAATGTGAGAGGATGAGTGCAATGGGCTGTTTATGAACTTGCACCTCCCTCCATGCTCGCCTTTCTTAAATCAGATTGAGTACTTTTATGGAATGTGTATGGTAGACAACCCTACACCAGAGTGGGGGTTGGGGGATGGGGATGCGATCGGTAAGTGAAGAGCGGGAGGTAAGGCAGGCCAGATTCACAATTGACCCTCAGGCCACCAGGAAATGTCTCAGTGCTCCCTATGGCCATCTGCCTCTGATTGCATGTGATGTCAACGAAGTGTTCTGGCCTGACTCAGCCCAAAGAAAAGAAGCAAATTGATCACGTTTCCACCTTTGATTTTTGTCCCTTTTACTGTAGTACAGTGCATTGTAGACTGTATACTGTACAATGAGCAAATTGTTTGGCCCTGAACATTGAGATTAAAAATGTAGTTCACCCTGAGAACTATGTTTTGAACAATGTGTTTTCTGTTTTGTGTTGTATTGTTTACTGACTGTTTGATAGTGTACAGTATATTATTTTGATCACTTTGTTTATTATTTGAGAGCAGTGATTGATTTTGAACACCGGTAAAACTGTTTTGAGGCAAAAAATTGCAAGAGAAGTCAGAGGTTTTGTTAATACTGCTTGAAGATGAGGTTTTGTGTTCATTTGTGTAAGAAAATGGCGCAAGGGTTCAGAAATAGTTTTAGCAATCGAGAAAAACTGTAAATCATTCTCGTAGGCTATGTGGATCAACAAAACATTTTCTCTCCACTCCGATGTTGCTATTTTGATTTGAGTCCATGGTCAATAACGAAAAGGTTACTACGTAAACCTCATTCCCAGAGGAGGAAATGAAAATGCTATGTGGTTAACTTCATCCCAAGAGCCCTCAGGGCGGCTGAGAGTGCAAGAGAAAGGAGCCTGTCCTCTGGCACTCTCGGAGCCTGTGGCGAAGAGCACTGATCCTGCGAGCTGGAAGGCATAGTGGCAGTGTTCTGGCTGTCACACCTGGAGAAAGGAGAAATTGCTCTTTATATAATTTGGTAGCCATGCGGCCATAACTTAATGATATGAGTGTCCCTGACGCCCATCTCAGGGACGCTTCGCAGTCCTTATTGAACTTAGCAGCGCCTTGAGGTGGGAGGGCGGTGATTGTCTGGGGGGTGCTCGATGCTGCTGCTTTACTGGTGGAACAGACAGGGCGGCGCAGCACAGACGCGCCACAGACGAGCACCCTCAGCGAGGAGCAGCCAAAGTGGATGGTTTGATGGCGAGAGCGGTTGTTTAAAACACCGATCGCACTTGACTGCTCTTTCACCATGGTAAATTCTTGGGTGAACTCACCCTCAGTGTTGCCAAATAGGCCAGCCTGGGATATGGGTGTGTTAAGAAAGCAAACTTTGTCAATGTCACTCATATCTGCCAGGTTTAGTCAGAGGTGGCGTTCCTGGACCACTAGTGTGGTCATCGTCCTTCCCAGGGCACTCGCAGCCGACCTGGTGTTTTCAGAGCAAAGTCAGTTGCAGTGCATAGTGCATTAAGCCTGGATTGGAACCTTCCATGTGCCACTGGGCCAATGCTTGCGCCAGCCAAAGCAAGCAAAACGGAAGCAGCCTGGCCTGCAGCAGTGAAGGCTCTGGCCCCGTGGGACGCAGACAACTTACATGCTTTGGATGGGAGCCGAGGCTAAAAAGGTGCCCTCAGCGCTGTGCACCTCTGGGATGAGGTGGTCGGGAGGCTTAGAGGGCTTCCCCTTCTTATCATCCACATCACACCCGTCTAATCGGTCCGGTGGCGGAACTGGGAGACAAGCCATCTCCAGCCTCGCCGCCAAAGCAGCCCTGGTTAGCACGGCCATCATATCAGAATTCCATATCCAGAGCCTGGCTTACCACCCCTGAGGGAGGAAGCGGGTCTGAATTGTCATCTGAAAATGACAGCCCAACCTCTTATGCAGCATTGGACATCTGGTCCTCGGTGTCATTGAGTGAGAGGGCGATCATCCCGGAGGATGGAGTGCTTCTCTCTCTCGAAGCTTGGATAGAGCGCGCTGAGGAATGGGAGGTCCGCAAGCCCGAGGGCTGACGGATTGACCCCCACTGTAACCCTTCAAATTTGTTTGAGTGCCAACCGCTACTTGAGGGGGGACAACAGGGGTGGTTCGCCCTTTTGCAAGAGTGAGCCTTGATCTTAGCTGTGCAACAGACATGCCATTGCAGTGATGGCATGCGCTGCCCGCAAGCACCGCATTAACATGCTGAACCCCCAGACATGCAACACAGCGCTCGTGCCCATCATCCGTGGACAGGAAACCACCGCATTCAAAAACGCAGTCAGAACGACGTCTTTAAAAAGACGCGCTGCACGACCATGTTGCTCTTTTAGGAAACTTGCTCAGTTACTCACCGCTCTAGGAGAACCGGACCAGAGAACGCCCAGGGACGGGAGAATGCCCAGCTCGACCATCTGCCACTGCGTTGTAACACTTGAGACCGGGAGAAAACAGCCTGTCGATCGCAGGCAGCTTCTCTCTATCTCTCTCTTTCTCTCTCTCTCTTTCTCTCCTCGAAGGATGGAGATGGAGGAACCAAAGCCTCTTTCAGTACCGTGAGGCTCTGAAAGCGAAAAGATACTTAGCGTCGCGTGGCTGGCATCTTTATTCACAGCTGATTGTGATTGCTGCCAGCTGCGTACGCTGATGCCACCATTTCATTGGCCCGATTTGAAATGATTGGCTTTCTGACGAAATCCCCATAGTGGAAGTTTTTCCACATAGCATTAAATTTCCCCTCCCGCTGGGGAACTAAAGGGATTAATAAGTGACTGGTCCTCCTGTTCGTTACAATTTTGGCTGCATTTTCATTGAGGAAAAACTTAATTGAATTTGTCTTACTCTATAAGCACCTTTTGCCATAGAGTACATAATTTAACTGCATGCAAAATTGTTCTTTTACGCATTTCAATATTACTAAAATTGTCTTTTTTACATCTATATATTTTAGCACCGCCTGGCAGTACAAGCTCTTCTACAACTGAGACTCAAACAACAGCTCCTACAAGTAAGTAATATATATGTACAGTTGACTGTATTTGGACAGTTTTAGCATTTCACAGTTATTTTATATTGTAATAATATATAACATTGTATATATATATATATATATATATATATATAATACATGTAATAATCTGAATATCAGCTACTTCATTTAATAGAAAAAATGTGTACAGTTTACAAGTATATGTAACTTTTCACCATGATAAAATTACTTTTTAAAATCAACAGTTATTTTAAATTTAACAGATATTTTTTTATTTTGGATAAATTCATTATTAAATTTTTTATTAATTAATCATTGGTCAATGAGTCATGTCATTGCTTAAAAAAGAAAGGGATAACATTGTTGTTTTTAGCATTTCAGTATTACTTAAATCATATTTAATTAGTTTTAATGCATCTGTGTATTTCAGCACACTCTACCAGTGCAAGCACTTCTGAGTCTCAAACAACATCACATACAAGTAAGTAATAGATATGTACAGCTGTCGAAATTCTTTATTAGAAAGGTTTAACCATTGTATTGTTGATGTATATTGTAATAATCAACTTTTCAAAATCTAGCATCAAAAGGTAACTAGCATCAGCAATTTCAGTGTGTTTAGTTGTCAATGTTATTTGTTTTGTTTTTTAATCAAAAAATGTCCCAGCAGCCACTGCCACGACGTACTCTTCTACAACATCAACAACATCAGGTGAGTTGTTGTTTTTTGCCACTCATGTATTGCATGAAAAGATTTTAAACATATATATATGGATGGGGGTGGATGGGGTTGGGAATGAAGCCCTGATTCATACAAATTTGTACTGGATTACTAAAAAAAAAAAAGATTTGAATTGTTACCACCTCTTGCAATGCATAATTTAATTGTATACACAAGTGTCAGTATTACTAAAATTATGATTTCTTTATAACTTTTATATTTCAGCACCGCCTGCCAGTACAACTGAGACTCACACAACAGTACCTACAAGTAAGTAATATATATTTACAACTGACTATATTTGGGAAGTTCTAGCATTTTGCAGTTATTGTATATTTTTTATAATCAGTACTTCATGTATTTCACATCAGCTCCTGAATATTAAGCATCAGCAAGTTCAGTTAATGGGAAAATGTTTACCGTGTACAATTTTATTCAACTATTCACCATGATAAATCTTTAAAAAATTGGATCTTTTTTTCATCAATGTCCCAACAGCCACCGGCACGACACACTCTTCTTCAACTGTGCCTCCAACATCAACGTCTTCAGGTCAGTATCTTTTTCAGTATCAGTATATTTATGGACTACTGGATCAACATTTGAACTGATTGATGATTAGAGGTGCTGAAATCTGTCATATTTTTCCAAATTCAAATAATGTGTTTGCTTTCTGTTGTATTAGATTTTGTCACTTTTAGAAAATCTATCTGTACATAAAAAAAATAATACTAATTAAAAACAATATTTTTGTAGGATATTTTCGATATTTTCATAATCTTGTCACCTTTTTTAAGTGAGATTTTTTTTATTCATGTGGTCAGTTGAGAGAAAAGCTAAATGCTAACTTTTTTTTTCTTAGCACAGGGTCTAAGTACAACCCTAAACAATTTTATTTTAAAGTACAGCAGTTTTTGAGAGTAACATGTTTATTTAATATTTCATTTAAAAACTACTTTTCTGTACTTCCCCTAATGTCGAGTTCAGACTACATGATTTTAGCCCCGACTTTGACAAATGGCTGAAATCACGGGCAAATCAGTGCCCATTCACGTGAGTAACAATCACGCAGTGTAAACTATTAAAGACGCGATCTGAGAGAATCGCTGATGAGTCGCCGACACCCATCAGATATTTGGCATGCTAAATATATGGACCTGTCGGCGATTCAAATCATGCCATGTGAAATGTGCTCTGATTGAAAATAACATCGGCGATTACCTACAGCCAATGAGAGAGCAACATCCACTAGTATGGGTATCTGCAGGCCAGTGGGAGGTTGGGGGAGAAGTTAAAAGAGCTTATTTTCGGTCTATTTGAACCCAAGAAATGGAGGAAAAGCTAGTGGAAATTTGGCAGGAGCACCCGTGTCTGTTTCAAGAGTTCACACTTAGCTGATGATTGATTATAAAGCGAGTTTGCCATGCTGTCCCGGTAGAGAGCCCTGAGCTCATAAGATCCTTGAGCCCAGGGCTCCCTCTTGTTTGCAGGGCGAGAGGGGAGTTTGAGCTCAGGTAGGACTCGAGAACTCACAAAGACAAAGTTGTCGGCGATTCTCCTATTGTAAAGTCATGCAGGGTGAAAACTCTTGTCGCCGATCCATCTTGCCGTGTAAACACAGCAGCGACAGAACGCTACCCCAGATAGTCATGCAGTGTGAAAACATCCGTGACGCGACTACTTTGAAAATCGTGCAGTCTGAACTCGTCATTGCTGTGGGCTGTGTTTCCCAAATGCATTGTAAACCCACATCCATCTAACCCTTTTAATGGCAATGGTTCTACAACCTATTAGGATTACAATACTTTTAAGAAATGCAGCCCTGAAGCATAGTTTTTGCTACATTTTGGTTATGTATTTAACCCTTGTTCCCTGATGGAGGGAACGGAAAAGTTATGTCTTAACTGACAGATGGTGATTCTCTTAGAAGACCAATCACTCTGACTTAATTTTTAAATAGTTTTGTAAAAAAAACCTGCTCAACAAACGAAATTAAATATGTAGGCTAATGGATGTCATCAATGGAGTCATCTACGGTCATCTACCACCGTTTCCTTGAAAGTAAAGGAGTAAATAGTAAAAAGGAAAGTAAAGAGGCCGAATGGAGGAGGCTTGTCTGGTAAATTGTCCTTAGTCTTTAACCGTTTTCTCACTAGTAAAGCATTCAGATCTTCCACTTACAAAGTCCGCCATGTAAATAGTAAATGCGCCATGGCATGACGCAACTGAATCTTAAAGGGAATGGGAGATGAGACTCTGATTGGTTTAATGCATGTTATGCTCAAAACACCCCCCCCCCACCCCATTTTAGACCACGCGCTGCTGCACAGACTGTGTTTTTCCATCCTTAAAATAGGAAAATAATAAAATGACTTAAATAGGCCTTAATGCTTTTGCTCCATGCGTATTAGAAATTGTGCTTAGATCCTTAAAATAGAGCCCTATGGGTGCAAGAAACCAGGGTTTTAAAAAAATATCTTATTTTGTGTTCAACAAAAGAAAGAAACTCAAATAGGATTTGAACAAGTGAAGGATTATATGAGAATTTTTAGTACAGACGGATTGTCCAAATGAGCCATCAAGACAGGCTGGACGATGCTAACCAAGCTGTCATTTGCATTTAAATACCCAATTGAAGTGCCCAGGCGCCGAGAAAACTCTACTGCTGCCTCTATATGCATCTTAACAGCTCACTGGAGGCTTCTTTCTTCTGAAATCTGCTGTCAGGAGTGAACAGTTGACTTTTTCCATAGAGGTCAAAGTGATTGGTCTTCTAAGTGATTCCCTGTATGTTGGTTAAGAAATAGCTTGTGTTTATTTTAAGGGAACTGAATTGTATTTTCTGGGAATTGAGTTGAATTGAATGGATATCTTATTCTGTTAACACTTCTTGCAATACAAAAATTAGGCATTTCAATATTACTGAAATTGTTTTGTTTTTAAACATCTAAATATTTCAGCACCCACTGCCAGTACAAGCTCCTCTACAACTGATACTCCCACAACAACACCTACAAGTAAGCAAATGATATGTGTGGGCAGCTATATTTGGAAAGTTTGACCATTTTACATATACCGTATACAACTGTTTATAATTTCATGGAACTTTTAATCATGGTTAAAAACTACTCAAAATGAACAACTGATGTTTAAAATCCAGCGAATAACTTCTATTCTGTTCTTATTCATATATTATACATTTATTTTTTTGGTCAATAATATAGGCCATTGTCTACAAAAGAAAAAGTAAAAAAAAATAGCAGAAGTTAAAATGCTAATAATTGTTACCTTAGCACACAATCAGGGTACAAGTATATACAGCATGATGAGAACATTGTTGTTATAAGCATTTCAGTATTGCTTAAATAGCTTCTGTTTTAATGCATCAATGCATTTCAGCATCCTCTACCAGTACAAGCACTTCTACAACTGAGTCTCAAACAACACCACATACAAGTAAGTAATAGATATGTACAGCTGTGTAAATACTTTACAAATATAGTTTAACCATGGTACTGTTGATTTATATTGAAATAATCCACATTTCAAAAACCTGAGAATCGAACACAAGCTATTTCATTGACGAGGAAACGTCTACTATAACATGAAAGTGAATTGTTAACATAATTACTGTATATCTAATATTTATATAACATTTTTTTGGGAATTTCTTTGAATGCAAAAATGTTTTGTGAGAGATATTAGGAATATTGTGTTGTTGTTTTTTCTTATTTTCTTCACCAAAATGTCCCAGCAGGCACTGCCACGACACACTCTTCTTCAACGGAGTCTCCAACGTCAACTTCTTTAAGTGAGTATTTGTTTTTTATCCATGGACTACTGTCTAAACATTTTAATTGGTAATTAGAGGTTAAATTTAATTCGAGTTACTGGAATCCTGTTTATACTAAGACAGCCACACTATCATAATCCTCCTTATTCAATAAACATAGTTGCTTTCAGTATTAGATTTTCACTTTAAAAATAATCTATCTATTACTTTACTTTGAAAAGTAATCTATCTATTACTTTACTTTACTCTCTATCTATTACTTCACTTTAAAAATAATCTATCTATAAAAAAAATACAAACCCTATTTGTATGATAATGACTTATCTTGCTTTTAACTGTATATAAATTCGCAAAACCTTTTGTGAGCATGTTAGCTCAATGTGAATTTCTTTACATGACATGATAGAGAAGCTAACATGCTAACTGTTTTTAATCTTAGCACATGTCTAGGTACAACAAAATGTGAGAATAACAATTGTACTCATTCTATCTTTTATTTAAAAACTACATTTCTGTAATTCTTCTACGTGATTGCTCTGAGCTGTGTTTCCCAAAAGCATCATAAGCTTAAGTTCACCTAGCTCCATTAGTGACAGTGGCATTTTGGAAATGCAGCCCTGATCTGTACAATTTTTTTGCTGCATTTTCATTCAGAAAAACTGAATTGAATTAATAACTTATTCTTTTGACACTTTTTTGCAGTGCATGATTGAATTGCATGCAAAATTCTTCTTTTAAGAATTTCAGTATTACTAAAAATCTTTATATTTCAGCATCTCCTGCCAGTACAAGCTCTTCTACAACTGAGACTCAAACAACAACACCTACAAGTAAGTAATAATTATGTACAGTTGACTATATTTGGAGAGTTTTACAATTTTACAGTCATTGGACATATTGTAATAACTGGTAAATTGGTAGCTTTTCACTACGATAAAATAACCTTTAAATATTAACCATCGTTGTAATCATGTAAATACAACAAATTCATATTTTTAATTAATTAATTGATTTAAATTGATAATTTTTATTTAAAATTATTACAATTAATTAAAATTATTTTATTAACTGTAAATAAATTAATTGTAATGAATTACATTTAATTATTTTATTTTAATTACTAAGTTATTCATTTAATTTTGTCAATGAATTAGGCAATTGTATCACACTGTCAACGTACAAAAATATGAGGATAACTTTGTTCCTTTACATATTTCAATCTCACTTAAATTATATTTATTAATAAATTATATTTATTTTTAATGCATTATGTATTTGTAGCACCTTCTGCACTTCTGCAACTCAAATAACAGCACCTACAAATAACATACTTAGGCTATTTATTAGAAAGTTTTTAATGTTTATAAAGTTTTTTTATTATTTATACCATTGTATTGTTGATGTATCATAATTATATACAGCAGGGGAAATAAGTATTGAACACATCACCATTTCTCTCAGAAAACATATTTATAAAAGTGCCATTGACATGAAATGTTCCCCGGATGTTGGTAACAACAAAAAGAAATCTATATATGCAAAGAAAACAAATCTAAGTAGTTTACAAATTAAGTTATGCGTAAAATAAAATGAAATGACACAGGGAAAAAGTATTGAACGCATGAAGAAAGGAAGGTGTAGAAAGGCAGTGAAAGGCCAGACAGCAGCTGAAATCTCTCAGTAGTTCTTCAGCAAACCTCTGCCCTTCGTCACTGTAAATTAATATTAGCTGCTTCAGTCCAACATCTACATTACCTGGATGATGAAGATGACACCAGGGTGGACATTTTAGCAAGACAATGATCTAAAACACAGCCAAGGAAACTCTCAAATGCTTTCAGAGAAAGAAAATCAAGCTGTAGAATGGCCCAGCCAATCACCTGACTTGAATCTAATATAAAATACAAATTAAAGATCAGATTTGATAGACGAGACCCACAGCACCATCAAGATTTTTTACACTCTGTTGAAAAACTCACACCTGAGCAATGTATGTGACTTCCTTCTCCATATGAGAGACGTCTTTAAACTGCCTTCAACAAAAAAAGCCTTTTATATATTAATACTATATATAATTTAAGTATTAAATACATTTCAGTAGTTCAGTACTTTCTCCTTGCGTCATTTTATTGTTATTACACAACAAATGTTTCAGATTTTTTTTGTTTTGTTTTATTTTTATGTTTGTATTGTTTGGGTTTGTTCATGACGTGTTCAATGACATGCTCAGTACTCTGTTTCCCCGCTGTACATTTAGAAATCCTCAGTATCTAGCATTAGCAATTTCAGTGACGCAAAAAAACAATCCCGTCTTTTTACATTCATTACATATTTGTGCCGCATATTTTCTTGCAAAGCAGGATTTCATTAAATGCAATTTTTTTTGTAAATCTTTCAAGAAATATTAAGAAAAGTTTGATTCCTTCCTTCATTAAAATGTCCAAGC
This sequence comes from Danio choprae, assembly GCA_903798125.1. Lineage (NCBI taxonomy): Eukaryota > Metazoa > Chordata > Actinopteri > Cypriniformes > Danionidae > Danio > Danio choprae. Next base: position 5,912,415 of record CAIGQW010054506.1, read on the forward strand.
AGGCACTGCCATGACACACTCTTCTTCAACTTCAACTCAAACATCAACTTCAAGTAAGTATTTTGTTTATGTGTACAGTTTAATTGATAATTAGTTGTTTGAGTTAAATATAAATGATCCTGTTTATACTAGGACTACTAGGAAATCTTGTTTATACACAGAAACAACAAATAATAAAAACAGTGGGTCTCGTTCACTAAACATTCGTACCCACACAAATCTGCTTATGGGCGTTTTCAGAAAAAATTATGATTAATCAAAAACACCTGTACTAAAATTCTTAATTTTAGTACAAAAAAAATTCAAGAACTACTTATACCACACGTACGCAATAATCTGTTTCTTAAGCATTTTTCAGGTTGCCCAATCTAAAGCGGGCTGGTTTCGGCATGTATTATGAAAATTACTAACCTTGTGCATGCGGCCGCTCATTTAGAGAACTGCAAATTCACTAACAGAAGAACAACTGTTTTACTTTAATGCACACAAATCAATGGAGGCACCATTTTAATTTTTTATCCAGGGCCAGTGTGGTCCTCGTGACAGCTTCCTGGGGACTAGGTGAGGGCTCCCTATGCAGGGCCAACAGTACTGGGCCGACCTATTGCCATTGAGCAAACTCTGAAGAGCCCTGCACTCACAGTCTGCTCTGAGGCTGAACAGGCTAGCCCACACCAGGCTTCCATGGGATTAATGTGGCCTGTCCGCTAGTATGAGCTACTCACACAGAGCCAGTAGGGAGCCCACAGCTCTGGGCCATACCTGGGATAGCCTGCACTGGACCTCTGTTCTTTCACTCTGTTCCTTTCTTCAGGAAATGAAGGTTACAAACGTAACTGCGATGTTCCCTATCAGCACTGATGTCTTAAATGACAGATGGGGTTCATACCCACAATGCTGAACCACTTTACACATTTGGGGCAATGTTTGTTCTTGAATATACAAGTACCACCAAAGGCGTAGCCATTCAACTTCCCCACGCACTATTACCAGATTTGGAATTTTGAAAATGTTGTGGGGTTGTAGCAAGTTTACCTAGCTAAGCTATGCCAAGGAATTACTATAGGCTTCCAAAGTGGAAAGATACTGTGGAGGCCACAGACTACCCTGTGATGAGATATTGTGACAGCACTATAAATGGATAAAATGGTTAGTTGGTAGGGAAGACACAGGTTTACCCAGGGGAAAAACTTACAGTTGCTGATAAAATACACATGGGGTTACTAGAAGGGGGAAAACGCATATGAGGCATTTATCCCAAAACACAGGTTGGCCATACAAGCATACAGCACACATAATGGGCCAGCACCCAAGGGTGAAGGACTGGGTCTGCCTCCAAAGGCAGTACTTGCAGATTTACAGGTGGGGGATTAACCTCCTGGCACCTCTCATGAACTAGATGATCAGGTCATGCTTCCCACATGTCTATCATGGTCTGAGGAGATAGGGCATCTGCCTGGGCTGTATGCGGAAAGGCATATTTGCACAGACCCTGAGGCCAGCGGTGGGCCAGTGTGTCTATGTCAGGAACAGCTATAGTCAAGAGCATAAGCTGTTGTGAGAGCCCATCAGCTGCATGATGTGTGACTCCATAGGAGTAGATGGTGAGAGAGCTATGACATGCAACGGGAGCATACACACCCCTGGTGGTTGATGAATGGTACCATGGCCATGTTGTCTGTCCTGACCAATACTTGTTTCCTCTTGATATGCCAGTGCATCTAGGGTGTTTCCAATGAACTCGAGAATGCATGGTCATTGCACACTCTACACCAGCCCAGCCTGGAAGCATCTGTCATGACTACAACATGCCTGGATGCTTTTTCTAAGGGGGTCTCACCAGGGGCTAAGCGCAGTGTTACACATGGGAGTGATGTACACTCATTGTGTGATGGCAAGCCATGCTCATCCTGGGACTCGGCTGAGCAGCCAGTGCTTCAGTGGTCTCGTTTGAAGCAATGTGAGCCCTGCAATTGCCATTTGCCAAATCTCAAAGTAGTAGTCCTCCTACTGAACTAGGCACGTTCGTTGGTGAGCTGCACCATCATATTAACTAAGTCTAGCTGCATCCCAAGAAAAGAGATTCTAAATATAGGGGTGATCTTGTTCTTTTCTCAGTTGACCAACCATAATATTTAATATTGCTGAAATATTGCAATATTACTCAAATTTATTATTTTTTTTAAACATCTATATATATTTCAGCACTGCCTACCAGTACAAGCTCTTCTACAACTGAGACTCAAACAACAACACCTTCAAGTAAGTAATATAAATGTACACTTGACTACTTTAAGAGAGTTTGAGCATTTTACAGTTACTGTATACCGTACTTCATGTATTTCACATCACCATCAATTATATGCAACTTGATTAAAACAACTTTTTTTAAATGATCAACTGTTGTTCAAAATTCAATAATATAATTTTGGTTTTTGGCAAATTCATACTATTTATTTTTAATTTTTTGTCAGTAAATCATGTCATTGTGCACAAAAAAGTGTATGATAACATGAAAGTGCATTATTAACACAGTTATATATATAATATTCATATTATATATTTGTGCAGTAATTTTACTGCAATACAGAATTTCATAAAAGGTTAAACGTTTTGTATAACTATCAGGAAATATTGAGAAAATTGTGATTTATTTATTTATTTTTTCATCAAAATGTCCCATCAGCCACTGCAACAACACACTCTTCTTCAACTCAAACATCAACTTTTTCCAGTGAGTATTTATATTCATGGACTACTCTGTAAACATTTGAATTGATAATTGCTAATTAGAGGTTCAAGTTAATTAGAGCTGCTGGAATCCTGTTTAAACTAGGACTGTCACACTATCATAATTGTCCTCATTCAAAAAAACTGTTGCAATACATTTTATAACTTAAACAAACAAAGAAATAATAACAATTAAAACAAAACATATTTGTGCAATAAGCGATCTTGCAATGCTGAACTTAATTGTACGGTATGCAAACATTGTAAACATGTCAGCTCCAAGTTTGACTTTTTATTCATGGAGTGATTTAATAAAGAAGCTAAAATGCTAACTGTGTTTATCTTAATAATTTAATTATTAATTAAATATTATGATAATTCTTTCTTTTTAAAAAAAAACATCTATATATTTCAGCAACAACTGCCGGTACAAGCTCTACTACTCCTCAGTCTCAATCAACAACACCTACAAGTAAGTAATATATAAGTACAGTTTACTATATTTGGAAGGTTTTACCATATTACAGTTAATGTACAGGTATAGTGTATCAAATCACCATCTGAAAATCAAGCATCAGCAACTTCACATAATTCAATGTTTACAATTGTGTAAGTTTTCAGCATGATAAAATAACTAACAAAAAGTACAACTGTTGTTTAAAATCCAACCATTTTTATTTATTTATTTATTTATTTATTTATTTATTTATTTATTTATTTATTTATTTATTTATTT
>CAIGQW010054506.1:5915890-5932483 GCA_903798125.1 Danio choprae
TTTATTTATTTATTTATTTATTTATTTATTTATTTATTTATTTATTTTTGGTCAGTGAATCATGTCATTGCATACTAAAGAAAAAAGTCACCTTTTGTAAAGGAAGCTAAACTGCGAACTGTTTTTAACTTAGCATACCATCTGAATACAAAAAAATATATGAAGATAGCTTGTTGGTATTACTTAAATTATATTTAATGCATCTTTGTATTACAGCACTCTCTACCAGTGCAAGCACTTCTGAGTCGCAATCAACATCACATACATGTAATGTATTATTATGTACAGTGCTTAACATACTTCATAAGGGAAGTTTTACCATTGTATTTTTGATATATATTGTAATAATCAACATTTCAATACTAAGTATAAAACATCAGCTATCGTAATGACATGAAAAAGTTTACTATAACATGAACAATCTTTGTAAAACTATCAAGAAATGTTTGGTTCTTTTCTTTATCAAAATGTCCCAGCAGCCACTGACTCCTCTTCAACTGGGTCTCAAACATCAACTCCTTCAAGTGAGTAATTTTCTCCATGGAGTATTAAAGTTAGAGTTTTAAACATTTTAATTTAGAATTACAAGTTGCACAATGACTGTCACGGGCCTCACAGAGGCGCAGTGGGTAGCACGTTCGCCTCACAGCAAGAAGGTCGCTGGTTCGAGCCTCGGCTGGGTCAGTTGCCGTTTCTGTGTGGAGTTTGCATGTTCTCCCTGTGTTGGCGTGGGTTTCCTCCGGGTGCTCCGGTTTCCCCCACAAGTCCAAAGACATGCGGTATAGGTGAATTGAGTAGACTAAATTGTCCATAGTGTGGGTGTGAGTGTGAATGGGTGTGTATGGATGTTTCCCAGAGATGGGTTGCAGCTGGAAGGGCATCCGCTGCGTAAAACATATGCTGGATAAGTTGGCGTTTCATTCCGCTATGGCGACCCCAAATTAATAAAGGGACTAAGCGGAAAAGAAAATGAATGAATGAACAATGACTGTCACACTAACATAAGTTTCTTCATTGCCAAAACATGCTTTTAGTTGTGTTTCACATTGAAGCAATAAAATCTTTAGACAAAATGGAGTGATAGAGAAGCTAATATGCTTATTGTTTTAATCTTGGCAGATTACAAGAGAAAAAAACATTTTTTACTCTGTGTTTTATTTAAAACCGCATTTTCCGATGAGTTTGGGAAATGCCGCCCTGATCCGTACAAATATTTGCTGCATTTTCTTTCAGAAAAGCTGAACTGAATTGATATATTTTTCTATTAAAGTTCTTGCAGTACTTAATTTGATTTGATTATTTCCCTTAAAATAAAAGCCACTGCCACAACACACTCTTCTTCAACTGAGTCTCCAACATCAACTTCTTCAAGTGAGTATTTGTATTCATGGACTACTGTGGAAACATTTAAATAACTGATCATTTTCCGCATTAAAAAGCATGGTTCCTTTCAGGTGTATTAGATAGTAACCTAAAAACAATAATGAATGAGTATTTGTGTAAAAACGTATCTTTAAACACAGAATTTAACTGTATGCGACAATGTTTTTCGCAAGCATGTCAGTTGCTTTACTGTGTGAAGTTTTTATTCTTGAGGTCACTTGATAGAGAAGCTAAAATGCTAACCATTTTTATCTTAGTACAGTGCTTAAGTTGGAAAACGTAGCACTGATTCATACACAATTCCTGCAATTCCATTTATAAATAATATTAATAATAATAATATCTTATTCTATTAACACTTTTTGCAATACATAATTTGATTTTATTATTTTCTTCATCAACATTTCCCTGCAGCCACTGCCACAACACACTCTTCTACAACTGAATCTCAAACATCAACTTCAAGTGAGTTTTTTTAATGATTTTTTTATTCATGGAGAATCTTGTAAACATTTTAATTGATAATTACAGATTCAAGTTAATTTGGTAGTGGAATTTAAGGTGCTGGAACCGTGTCTGTTTCTTTATTCCGGGTGGCTGGTGTGTTGAGTAACCACATTTTGAATCAATCAAGTGATAATATTTTGACCAAACAAATAAATATCGAAGGTTTGCTACCTAAACACTGATTTCAGTCAACTTTCGGTACAGAATCACCACAAACAGACTAATATGATCATTTTATAATAATTTTATATCTCCCCAAAATCGCTAAGACTAGGCAAGTCCATCGAAAGAGAAGAAAGTTTTTCAGCCCAAATATCAAGAATGGTTGATTTAGTTTTAAAGCTCAACATGTGTCGAGGTAACCTGCTTATTTTAAATTCATGTTATGGCTGATACACCGCAACATAATTTGGTTAGATGGCATACTGGTGCTGTGGTTTGATGAATTCTCCATCAGACATGTCAGCTGTTATGAAGAGCAACAGAATGTGGAACACAAAGTGGAATGTTTGACAGCTGATGTTATATAAAGTGCGGTTAAACTGGGCCAAATTATGACATAATGTTCTATAGCCGATTACTTTTGGAGGATGATGAGAAAGACTAATTTTTGGACGAAAAACTCCTCTAGAATTATACTTTTTTACCAATTTTGAATCCATTCAGTTGATTTCCAAGACTGGCGATCTCTCATTCTGGTGTAACAATCAAGGAACTTGATTCAAATTGATTGATTGATTCAAAAATGATAACCAGTTTGGTTCCTTACACATGCTGACAACTGTTTGTACTGAACTAATACTGAAGATTAGGAATACTTATTATTCCATTGCCAAGTTCTACCGATTATGCCTTTTGATCACTTGTTTTCTTCCATCTTCAAATTTCCTAAAAACCTACTTTTGAACTCCTCCTAGGTCATTGCGCCAATCTTTCCAAAATTAAAAAAAAAAAAACTAATTCATATGCAATTCGTTTGACAGGTCTTGTGATACAGAACTTCATTGCTTTCAAATGTTATTTTAAGGTATGAATTATTTCTTTAAAATATTTCTATTTCTGATTTTTTTTGCATATTTCAGCATCCCATACCAGTACAGCCTCTTCTTCAACTTATTCTCAAACAACAGCCCATTCAAGTAAGCAATATGCACAGTTGTTTACTATTTCTATATTAATAAGTATTGTAATAAGTGGTACTTTGTGTATTTCAAATCACCTACTAACATTTATGCAATGCAGAATTTTGTTGTATGGTTAAAATGCTTTTGAAAGCATGTCAAGAAAATATACAAATGTAAATTTCTACTCTATGAAGATAATCCTTTTCTTCTTAATCTGTTAATAATTTCCCTACAGGCACTGACACGACAGACTATACTTCAACTGACTCTCAAACGTCAACTCCAACATCAAGTGAGTGTTTTTATTAGTGGAATATTGTGTGTGAATATTTTAATTGAAAATGATAATTAGAAATCCAAGCATTAAAAATGTTAGACCCTTATTGTATTTGTATCGTCACAAAAAAAGTGCATGACAGTTTACCGTTAATGTTATTCCTTTAATACTTATTTTTTTTATTATTTATTGCATGCAAAAATTGTCATTTTAAGTACTTTAATACTCTGTCTCTTTCTACCTAAATATTTCAGCATCCCATACCATTACAAGTTCTTATACAACTGAAACAACAGGATCTACGTGTAAGTAATATATACATACATACATACATACATACATACATACATACATACATACATGCATGCATGCATACATACATACATACAGGGCTTGACATGAACTTTTTTTGATCACCAGCCACTGTGGCTAGTAGTTTTCCAACCTTACTAGCCACTTGGCATTTTCACTAGCCACAATTTTGTTGTTTGGAAAATACATATTTTATATGCATAAATTTGACTTTGGCATGCTAAAATGACTTAATTTAGATTTTGTGTTATGTCCACATGCCTCCTCATTCATTTCAATTTTTTTGTGTGTTGTGTATGGCTTTGCTCAATGAGCATGAGCAAATGGGTTGAGGTTTCACGATGTTGCATTGCAAATAGTTCTTATTTTCCATGACTTGTCAGGACTCAACATTAAGGATTTGCCTAATTTTTCTCTGGTCACATTAAAAATAAATAAACAAATATGACAACGTGAAGTGGTATTAATAACGTCCAGATGCACTGTATAAGGAACATATAGGGAAATTGCTAACTTATTATATCTTAGTAGAGTATCAAAGTTAGGAGAACCTGATTTGAACTGTTTCTGTGAACTAATATGACTTTTTATCACAAATTCAGGTATATTATTTATTATTACATTTGAATTTACTACTCGGCCGTTAAAATAGTACATTCTATACAGTTTGAACGTGAGTAGTATGAATAGAACTCTGATGTACTACATCTGCCATTTTGTCATGATCACATGACCGTGTCAGTTGCGTCACTTCACTCCCATTCATGAATTCTCTCGCAGTGCATCATGGGATAGCGTAGCGTGCATCAGATGCGCACTTCAGAATCTCGCCGGAAGTAGTAGGTCATCCGGGACCTTCTCGCATACTGTTTTTTGAATTCTATGAATTTGGACATACTACTCAGCTCGCATACTGTTTTTACTGTATTATATAGTACGGTCTTGAGAAAAACTAAGTGAGTTTTTGCCTAAAACAAGCAAATCAATCTGACAATGGGGTAAGCAAAATATTTTGTCAACAGGAAAAACTTGATTATTTTGCTTGTTTTAAGGAAAAACTCTCTTAATTTTGGCATATTATTTCTGAAAACTCGACAGTATTTTTTGCTTTTCTAGAAAATGCTTCTTGATTTAAGAATTTTTAGATATTTAGATATTTTAGATATTTAAAATTCTTAATATTCATTCATTCATTTCGGCTTAGTCCCTTTATTAATCAGGGGTCACCACAGCGGAATGAACCACCAACTTATCCAGCATATGTTTTACGCAGCGGATGCCCTTCCAGCTGCAACGCATCACTGGGAAACATCCATACACTCATTCACACTCATACACTACGGACAATTTAGCTTACCCAATTCACCTGTACCGCATGTCTTTGGACTTGTGGGGGAAACCGGAACACCTGGAGGAAACCCACGCCAACACGGGGAGAACATGCAAACTCCACACAGAAATGCCAACTGACCCAGCCGAGGCTCGAACCAGCAACCTTCTTGCTGTGAGGTGATCGTGCTACCCACTGCGCCACCATGAGGACTAAATTCTTAATAAGAAAAGCATTTTTTGCAGTGTAGGAGCCATTATATTCTATTATTTTGCATTTTTAATTTTAACTTTGGAATCCTATGGGCTAAGAGAAAATTTCTTCAGTAAGTGTTACAATTATGTCTCTTCTTTAAGAAAAATTACCATTTTCAAAAAAAAAGCTGCCAGTTCCTTCATAATTTTTACAATTATTTTCCATTACTACTTTCCACATTAATTACATTCCAAACTACTTTTGTACTCAGTGCAGTTAGTCATATCTTCTTCTATTCAAAAATGCCATTTTAAGTATCATCAATGCATATTACTGAAATTGTTCTATTTCTTAATAGCACCCCGTACCAGTACATCTTCTACAACCCAAACTCAAACAACAGCAACAGCTACATGTAAGCAATATATATGTTTTACATTTGTGTGATACATTTCTTGAATGCAGCATTATATTTTATGTACAAATGTCTTTGTAATGTCAACAAATGTCATAGAAGTTATGATCCTGTTGTTCACAAATTTAAATCCTTGCAGCCACTGCCACTACAAGTTCTTATCAAACATCAACACCAAGTGAGTATTTTTATTCCTTTTTGTCTTATTTTTCACTCTTTTTCTGCCCTGCGCATATTTACAGACAGTAAATGGTAGACAAACCAATTTTATTATTAATATATATTTTTTTATGTATATATGTATATAAAAACTTTCACGTTTGGTGGCATTTTCTAGTGAGAAATTAGTATCTTAGTAAACAAATATTGCCCTAATTATCGCCAAAGCTCTCTCTATTTATTTGTACATGAATAAATCATTTTGCCGTCTCAGGAGTCTGTCTGAAATCGGTTTTAGGAGGTGCTTTCATGCAAAAGAGCTGCCTGTTAAAACATGACACCTATCCATGAGGACATGGATAGGTGAGTTTGGTGTGGAGGAAATTGACTGGCCTGCACAGAATCCTGTCCTCAACCTGATAGAAAATCCTTGGTATATATTAAAACAGAAACCACGAGTAAGCCTTTCTGATCTGACATCATTGCTTGGCCCCACACTACTGCGCTTCTAGAAGAATGATCACAAATACCCATAAACACTCCTAAACCTTCCAAGAGGAGTTGAATCTGTTATAGCTGCAAAGATTGTGCAAACTGCATGCTAAACCCTACAGATTAAGATGTGCATGTAAAGGCAGATGTTCCAAAGCTGTTTGCAATATGTCATTCTCTAAACTTTTGGCCACGACTGTATAAGTATTGAAAATTGAAAAAGTTACTGCTTAAGTTTTTATAATAGCAATTTGCATATACTCCAGAATGTTATGAAGAGTGATCAGATGATCTGCATAGTCTTTTTTTGAAAATTAACTTAATCCTGAAAAAAAGCTTTCCACTGCATTTCATTGCTGTCATTAAAGGAGCTGCAGAGATCATTTCAGTAATCGTCTTGTTAACTCATGTGAGAATGTTGACGAACACAAGGCTGGAGATCATTAAGTAAGGCATTACTGGGTTAGAATGGCAGACTTGACATGTTAAAAGGAGGGTGATGCTTGAAATCATTGTTCTTCTATTGTTAACCATGGTGACCTGCAAAGAAATGCGTGCAGCCATCATTGCATTGCATAAAAATGGCTTTACAGGCAAGGATAATGTGGCTACTAAGATTGCACCTAAATCAACAATTTATAGGATCATCAAGAACTTCAAGGAAAGAGGTTTTAATTCTTGTTAAGAAGGCTTCAGGGCATTTAAGAAAGTCCAGCAAGCGCCAGGATCGTCTCCTAAAGAGGATTCAGCTGCGGGATCGGAGTGCCACCAGTGCAGAGCTTGCTCAGAAATAGCAGCAGGCAGGTATGAGCGCATCTGCATGCACAATGAGGCGAAGACTTTTGAAAGATGGCCTGGTGCCAAGAAGGGCAGCAAAGAAGCCACTTCAAAGCCTCTCCAAAAAAAACATCAGGGACAGGTTGATCTGGGGCAAAGTCCTATTCTCCGATGAAGCCCCTTTCCAATTGATTGGGGCATCTGGAAAAAGGCTTGTCCGGAGAAGAAAAGGTGAGCGCTACCATCAGTCCTGTGTCATGCCAACAGTAAAGCATCCTGAGACCATTCATGTGTGGGGTTCCTTTTCATCCAAGGGAGTGGGCTCACTCACAATTTTGCCTAAAAACACAGCCATGAATAAAGAATGGTACCAAAACACCCTCCAACATCAACTTCTTCCAACAATCCAACAACAGTTTGGTGAAGATCAATGCATTTTTCAGCACAAGTGGCTCAAAGTGATTTCCAAGTGGCTCGGGGACAAAAACTTTAGAATTTTGGGTCCATGGCCTGGAAACTCCCCAGATTGTAATCCCAATGAGAACTTGTGGTCAATCCTCAAGAGGCGGGTGGACAAACAAAAACCCACTAATTCTGACAAACTCCAAGAAGTGATTATGAAAAAATGGGTTGCTGTCAGTCAGGATTTGGCCCAAAAGTTGATCGAGAGCATGCCCAGTCGAATTGCAGAGGTCCTGAAAAAGAAGGTCCAACACTGCAAATACTGACTCTTTGCATAAATGTCATGTAATTGTCAATAAAAGCCTTTGAAGTGTATGAAGTGCTTGTAATTATATTTCAGTACATCACAGAAACAACTGAAACAAAGATCTAAAAGCAGTTTAGCAGCAAGCTTTGTGAAAACTAATATTTGTGTCATTCTCAAAACTTTTGGTCACGACTGTAGTGTGTGTGTGTGTGTGTGTGTGTGTGTGTGTGTGTGTGTGTGTGCGCGCATGAGTGCATGCGTGCATGTATCATCTTTTGGATACAATGCAGAATTGTATTGTATTCAAAACTTTAAGCATGTCAAGAAATATTCTGAATCTTGATTCCATTTCTTAATTCTTCAAAATGTCCCAACAGCCACTGCCACAACCCACACTCCTTTAACTGTGTCTACAGCATCAACTTCTTCAAGTGAGTATTTCTATTCTCTCAATATTCATTCATTCATTCATTTTCATTTCGGCTTAGTCCCTTAATTAATCTGGGGTCGCCACAGCGGAATGAACCGCCAACTTATCCAGCATATGTTTTACACAGCGGATGCCCTTCCAGCTGCAACCCATCTCTGGGAAACATCCATACACACCCATTCACACTCATACACTACGGACAATTTAGTCTACCCAATTCACCTGTACCGCATGTCTTTGGACTTGTGGGGGAAACCGGAGCACCCGGAGGAAACCCACGCCAACACAGGGAGAACATGCAAACTCCACACAGAAACGCCAACTGACCCAGCCGAGGCTCGAACCAGCGACTTCTTGCTGTGAGGCGAACGTGCTACCCACTGCGCCACTGTGAGGCCCTCTCTCAATATTGTGTAAACATTTTAATTGATTCTGGAATCCTATTTTGTTTTCCTCAATACTGTTACATTATTAGGTTTATCACTAAATGATTATCACGGCCAAAAGTAGTTACCATAAAGACACATTGCATTTTATACAAAAATTTTGAAAAAATAAATAGTCAAATTAATCTTAATTGACTGGTCACTTTATTGATTAACATAACAAAATGGGGACGATGTGAAGTGGTATTAATAACGTCCAGATGCACTGTATAAGGGACATATAGGGAAATTGCTAATTTATTATATCTTAGTAGAGTATCAAAGTTAGGAGAACCTGATTTGAACTGTTTCTGTGAACTAATATGGCTTTTTATCACAAATTCAGGTATATTATTTTATAGTATTCTATTCTATAAAGTGATAACAGCTGTCTCATAACTGTGAATGATCAAATTATCCTGATAAATCTTAAATGATTTAAAGAACACAAATAGACTACATATTGTTGCAATTGTGCAGTGTTTCATCAGTCAAATAATTTCTGTCTGCATTCTGCTCGGCTACGGCAATAACTAGATGCAAAATCATAACTTCTGCTATTCCTTGAGTCCTGCTTTTTAATTTACTGTGTGAAGTTACTCTGAAATGGAGTCCAGTACATGCAGTAAATTACATATATGAGTTTAAAGGTCCATAATATCACATTTTTGTATGCGGCCTATTAAAATGTAAAATGTCTAGGTGTTGTCAATGCTGTGTTTTGGCATTTTTTATTTACAAAGTGAAGTTTATTTATAAACTAATTTCGAGAGGATCACGTGCTTATGATTGCCGCAGCTGGTCCCGCATTATCTAATTCATGATTCACCAATCAGACGATTCCTAAGCCACTATAAATACCCTAAGTTCCATATCACAGCCATCTTGAAGAATGCCCCCTTTCACCCCTACTCCTCCTTTCCTAGATGGGTGGGACGGTGGCACATTGGTTAGCACTGTTGCCTCACAGCAAGAACGTCACTGGTTCTAGTCCTTAGCAAGCCAGCAGACGTTTCTGTGTGGAGTTTACACGTTCTGCCCGTGCTCACGTGGGTTTCCACCGGGTTCCCCGGTTTCCTCCCACCGTCCAAAAACATGCAACTTAAGTTAATTGACTAATCCAAATCTGCATCATAGACATGCTCCTAGTAAGTAGTTATCTCAAGAGCAATCACTATCTGTTCATTAGCTACTATGGCAGGGGAGTTCTCGAGATCTACCTGAGCTCAAACTCCCCTCTCGCCTTGCAAACGGGAGGGAGCCCCGGGCTCGAAGATCTATGAGCTTTATAATCAATCATCAGCTAAATGGGAACTCTTGAAATAACATTTGACTTTTATACATTAAAAGTGTCACCTCTAGTTTTCTTAAACATTGGATTGTGCCAAATATGTGCGACTAATATCTGTTTTAACACTGTAAAAAAATGCTTGTCTTAAATTTTTTTTGTCTCGTTTCTAGTCCAAATATCAAAAAATTCTATCAAAATTCTAAATCCTTAAATCAAAAAGCATTTTCTTGACAAGCAAAACATATAGTCTTGTTTTAAGTAACGTGTCAAAATTAAGTGAGTTTTTCCCTAAAACAAGCAAAATAATCTGCCAATGGGGTGAGCAAAATAATATATTGTCAACAAGAAAAACTTGATTTTGCTTGTTTTAAGGAAAAACTCTCTTAATTTTGGCATATTATATCTGAAAACATGACAGTATTTTTTGCTTTTCTAGAAAATGCTTCTTGATTTAAGAATTTTTAGATATTTGGACTAGAAACCGGCCAAATTTCTTCAGTCAAGTGCTACAATTATGAAAAAAAAAATCACATTTTCAAAAAAAAGCTGCCAGTTCCTTCATCATTTTTACAGTTATTTTTAATGCCTAATATGCATTCCAAACTACTTTTGTACTCAGTGCAGTTAGTCATATCTTGTTCTATTATCAAAAAATGCCATTTTAAGTATCATCAGTGCATATTACTGAAATTGTTCTATTTCTTAATAGCACCCCGTACCAGTACATCTTCTACAACCCAAACTCAAACAACAGCAACATGTAAGCAATGTATATGTTTTACATTTGTGTGATACATTTCTTGAATGCAGCATTATATTTTATGTACAAATGTATTTGTAATGTCAACAAATGTCATAGAAGTTATGATCCTGTTGTTCACAAATTTAAATCTTTGCAGCCACTGCCACTACAAGTTCTTATCAAACATCTCAAACATCAACACCAAGTGAGTATTTTTATTCTTTTTTGTCTTATTTTTCACTCTTTTTTTCTGCCCTGCGCATATTTACTGACAGTAAATGGTAGACACACCTATTTTATTATTTATATTTTTATGTATATATATTTTTTTATCTAATAGTTTGAACTAATAGTTGGAGGGGCATATCTAAGTATTTCGCCCAAGCTGTCAAAAAAGCAGAGTGGAAGCAAATGGTTAGATTTTGGGTTAAAATTACAAAAGGATTTTTGAGTGAATGCATTGTTCACAAAAAGACTTTCACATTTGGTGGCATTTTCTAGTGAGAAATTAGTATCGTAGTAAACAAATATTCCCCTAGTTATCGCCAAAGCTCTCTATTTATTTGTACATGAATAAATCATTTTGCCGTCTCAGGAGTCTGTCTGAAATCGGTTTTAGGAGGTGCTTATAATGCAAAAGAGCTGCCTTCAGAATCACTGCCTAGTAATGCAGCCTAAAGGTTATTGCACACTAAATCCGAAATTTTCACACGTTAAAAAATTATTTCGACCTCACGTTGTGTCAATCGTATTGACACACTGCATCTGAAACTTTCGTCCATCATGAAAAAATTCAAACCAGGTTTGATTTTCACATATGAAAATACACTTTGAGGGGTGTTTTTTGACAAACGAAAAGCTAAATACAGAATGTCTCCATTTGAGCTACATATAACTTTGACAAACAGCCTGCATAAAATAAAGACAGAATGTGGCGGATAGACCAGAATGATTGAATGACAATGATTGCTTCGACATTTCAACACGGCCGCAATCTATTATAATGTCTATGGTACTGCCAGTCTCTGTTCAGGATTTGTTTACGTACACAAATGTGTAAAGTATCACAAGCAATGCACCAAAATTCCACTGATTTCCTGAAATAAACTTTGCATTTGGGGATAATGCAGAGCTCTCCTTCCCCAGTGGGAGGGGAACTTCAATGCTGTATGGAAAACTTCCACTATGGGAATTTCATCAGAAACCAATCATCTGAAAGCGTGCCCTGGGAAGGACGATGGCCACACTAGTGGTCCAAGAACACCACCTCTGGCTAAACCTGGCTGATATGCGTGACGTTGACAAGGTTCGGTTTCTTAACGCACCCATATCCCAGGCTGGGATGTTCGGCGACAACGTTGGTGAATTCACCCAGGAATTCAGGGCGGTGAAGGAGCAGTCGGATGCGATGGATGAAGTCATCTATCGGCGGGGCCGTAAGACTGCTCCCCCCGCTGAACCATCCACCTCTGCTGCTCCTCGCCGAGGGCACCAAGATCTGCTCCGCGGCCCCCCGCTGCTCCGGCTAAGCGGCAGCATCGAGCACCCCACAGGCATCCAGCACCCCTGCCCCAGGGCGCCATTAAGTCTGGTAAATGAACCGCGAAGTGTCCCTGAGACAGGGCCATCCAGAGAAGAGGGCCTCGCCATCGGCTCTAAGAGTGTTGGAGGATGGTCTCCCTTCTCGCACAGTCTCAGCCCCCTCTCAGGACCCTGGGGGTACTCACAGAGTGACTGTCACTCTGCTGTGTCGCCACGCCCTCAGCCCCTGGACGGACCCTGTTTCTACAGGTCAGAGTGCCTCTAGAACAAGTGTCCAAGCATGTCGTCGTCTCAATGAATGCTTCCAGCACGGGCTGGGGGGCCATGTGTTGCGGGCATGCAGCTGCGGGTCCGTGGAAAGGAACCCGGTTGCATTGGCATATCAATTGCCTGGAGCTGTTGGCAGTGTATCTCGCCTTGCGCCATCTTGCTAGAGGGGGCACGTGCTGGTCAGGACGGACAGTGTTCCCCCAAGTGAGCCTACTCGCGCAGTTAGTGTGCAAGGTCAGGGAGGACGAGGAGCAGGTCTTGCTAGTTGCGCCCCTCTGGCCCAACCGGACCTGGATATCAGAACTCTCTCTCCTCGCACGTAATCCCTTGGGGAACAAAATGCTATGTTCCTTCGCCACAGCTGTTGCACCTTAGCTGACAGCTGTAACTCGGCTCTTCAGCTAGAAAAGGTGTCTTTGCGATACACGGCGGGCATCTTTATACAACAGATGATTGTAATTGCTGCCAGCTGTGCACACTGACGCTGCCAACTCATTGGCCTTTTTTATTACTCTTTCAGATGTTTCAGACTCTTTCTGACTAAATGCCGATAGTGGAAGTTTTTAACATAGCATTTCCGTTCCCCTTTAAGACACTTCACATTTGATGTGCTTGAGTTCAACCTGAACATCATTTCACTGGCAGAGCGGTGATAAAAACCAAACGTTATTGGCAGTTTTTTTTTAAAAAAGGAACTACTTTAGGCCTGCGGTTCCATGAAAATAATTTCACACTTCAAAATGTTCATCTTATATTGAGGTTTTAACAGCTTATAAGGGGGGCCTCACGGTGGCGCAGTGGGTAGCACGATCGCCTCACAGCAAGAAGGTCGCTGGTTCAAGCCTCGGCTGGGTCAGTTGGCATTTCTGTGTGGAGTTTGCATGTTCTCCCCGTGCTGGCGTGGGTTTCCTCCGGGTGCTCCGGTTTCCTCCACAAGTCCAAAGACATGCGGTATAGGTGAATTGGTTAGGCTAAATTGTCCGTAGTGTATGTGTATGAATGGGTGTGTGTGGATGTTTCCCAGTGATGGGTTACAGCTGGAAGGGCATCCGCTGTGTAAAACATATGCTGGATAAGTTGGCGGTTCATTCCGCTGTGGCGACCCCAGATTAATATAGGGACTAATCGAAATAAAAATGAATGAATGAACAGCTTTTAAGTTCCTCATATAGTATAGCTGCTGACCATCACATGTAAATTCAAATTCACACTGATATACTCAATACAGCTTAAAGTGCAATTTAAAGGCTTAACTAGGATAATTAGGTTAACTAGGCAGGTCCACTTAATTAGGCAAGTCATTGGACAACAGTGGTTTGTTCTGTACACTCAAAAAAATGATTACTGCTGCTTGTTCAAAATACCTGTTTAAAATGAGCTGAAACAACACAATTCTTGTAATTTATTTGGCCAATTTATTTGTTTTATGTTCAGTCCGCTTAAATTTGTAAACCATTAAGTTAACCTAAGCGTTTTGTTTTGGAACAACATGAAGGAATTGTGTTGGCCCAACTACCTGGTTAGGCGATTTGTAGTTCCCAGCATGCTTTGATTGGGATTGAATTAAGAGAAAGAAATGTTGACAATAGACCCTTTTCACATATCCGGGTCTCTCTGTAGCGGAAGGCGTCACAGTTGGGTAAACTCAGAGCGCAGTGAATGGGAGAGTACAACAATTTTTTTTATAATCCTATTTGCTGAAACAATAAAAGAAAAATGCCACAATGGTGTTATCAAGACTTTCATAAAAAAATAAAAAAATTGTGCGAGACCGATGATGACAGCCAGAGGAGAGAATAATGTCAAATTTACTCTCAGCCCCATAGACGCTGCATTAGAAACACCTTGCATAAGCTGTAATTCGTTTTTTTGTAATTTGATGCAAAGACGATATAATACATTCATAAATGCATATAAATGTTCATACGTTTTAAAAAGAAATCTAAATATTAAAAACTTTCAAGGATTTAAGATTACGGTGACCGTTAAACGCGTCATAACAGGCTTGTGAAAAGGGTCCATAAAAGTAATCTTAGGTGTTTAAAGTTAATAGAAAGACTTGTTAGAGTTTAATCTTCACTTTAGTTTGAAAATTTTGAAGATTTTCATGTAATGCTTTGAGTTTTGAGATTGCCACATTGCAGAAGAACCCATGGAGTTTAAGAAGCATCCACTTTGAGTTTAAGTTAAATAAAAATACAAATTTATTTAAACTTTTATTTGATAAAATCATGCTGGACCAACTCAGTTGCATTTAATTGTGTAAATAGTTTTTAAATAGTGCTAAACAAATTTATTGGATGGAAATCCTGCCCTCAGTTAAATTGAGTTCATCCAATGAGTTATTTTGTTTGAGCTAATCAGTTTTTTTTAATAATAATATTGTATATTGCGGCTAATAATATTGTATATTGGGGCCAATAATATTGTATATTGTTTAATATATATATATATATATATATAGTAATATATGTTTTATTCAAGCCACGCTAAAAGAAAAATGACTTTGTCCAGAAAAAAATATGAAAGTAATGATACTGTGAAAAATGTTTCGGCTTAGTTCCTTTATTAATCAGGAATGAACCGCCAACTTATCCAGCATATGTTTTACACAGCGGATCCCCTTCCAGCCACAACCCATCACTGGGAAACACCCATACACACTCATTCACTACGGACAATTTAGCCTACCTAATTCACCTATAGCGCATGTCTTTGGACTTGTGGGGGAAACCGGAGCACCCGGAGAAAACCCACGCGAACACGGGGAGAACATACAAACTCTACACAGAAATGCCCACTTACCCAGCTGAGGCTCGAACCAGCGGCTTTCTTGCTGTGAGGTGACAGCGCTACCCACTGCGACACCACGTCGCTCATGTTAAACATCATTTGGGACATATTTAAAAAAGAATAAACATTTCACAAGAAGGCTTATAATTTGGTCTTCTATTGTGTGTATATATAAATAGTAGTTCTACATTCTTGCTAAATGTATTGTTGTTCGCACAAACTGCAGAGACAGTTTTATTGTTTTGTTTTTTTTCAAGATAATATATAAAGTATAAACTTTACATTTAGTATCCAAAGCTGACACTAGAATAATAAATATATCTATCCTTTCCCCTGTTACATAAAATCATGCAATTCTTAATTTGCATCACGCTGGTGAGTGGGCTTGACAAACCACTTGTAGGGGATGCACTCTTTTCCTCTCCATATGCACCAGACACCTTCTTATATTTGTAAAAATGATAAACAAATTTCTAAACTTAAACTTGTCGTGGCATTTATATATTGGTGCTCTCTGGTCATTTGAAGTGCTTCTTTGATCCTCACTGGCAAGTTGCTTTGTAAAAAAGTGTTTGCTAAATGAATAAATATATTCCAAAGTTGTAAATAGGGTCCCTGCAGTTCCAATTCGGACTCCATTTACAACATCTCTCGTACCTGACATTGAAATCCCCTTGCTGGTATTTGATCCCACTTGAGCTTTACAGTATGTTACTTCCAATAAAGCTGCACACAGAACATAACTCATGTTTAATCCCCCTGTCAGCCTATTAGTTGTTAATTTGAATAACCCATTGCATTTATTTCTGCATGTGTCCTGTATGTTTATTTATTATTATTAATATATTTTAAAATCAACATTCATGATTTGTTTTTCTCTCTATCACACAGAGCCAGATCTGATCTGGAATCTTACAGTCTCTAATGTCACTACATCATCTGTCTCTTTGACATGGCAAGCGATAAATAACAATAGAATTTACTTTAAACTTAACTGGACTGATGGTGGAGCACATCACAATGAGACAAATACTACTGACACTTTCTATTGTGTCACGGATCTGGCTGCTGGAGTCAATTACACGTTTTGCCTCACTGCTGTAAATCAATCTTCAGAAGAAAGAGCTTCTGTCTGCATCTCAAGCTATACAAGTATGTAAAATAGTATGCCTTGTAATTATGAATCTAATTAAATGTATAAATGCTGTTGAATGTTTCCCTGCTGCCAAGTCCATGCATAAACTGTATAAAATAAAAAGTTGACTCAACTTAAAATAAGGCAACTTGCTACATAACCTTTTTTGAGTTGACTCAACTTTTAGACCAAGTAGTTGACTGAACTAAAAAAAAATTTCATTATGATTTAAAGATTCTATTGCTAGTTTGTCTGCTATTTCATTTCCTTGAATTCCTATATGAG
>CAIGQW010054506.1:5932493-5972036 GCA_903798125.1 Danio choprae
TTTAGTAATGCTGTATAGAGGTTAGCCGATAGAATTGCACATCTGTAATGCTGTATATATTTCAATTAAAATGCCATATCTGTTTTGTTTTTTTTTCCTTTTCAACTTCTGTTAATGTCAACCTGCATTTTTAGGTCAGTTCAATAATCATACCTTAGTTGACCCAACAATTGTTCAAACAACTTATTTATACTAGTCCAGATGGCCACTCAATGAGTGGCCACAGAAGTGTGACCACTCATTCACTTGTCATTTTTCTTTTACACAAATCTCTACTTGAAGCTCTTATTACAATTTAAATATTTAAATAATGGTTTGACTATAAAAAATAACACTGTGGTTAAGAAAATATTTTGCATATTATCCGAAAAGTGGCTAATTCATACAAATTCATATGATTCCATTAATATGAAAATATGCGATTTGTAAAAGGAGGTGTTCCCCCTAAACCTACTCCTCTTTGAGGGATAAGCAAATCATACAAAAATGTATGAATAAGAATTTACAAATTTATACAAATTAGCCACTAAATCAAAAATGTTATGTATTGCCGTGATACTGCTTTGGAAATACAATCTATTTAACACCGATAATAAGTACACTAATAATGTACACCTTACTTCATAAAAGAGCAAGAACTGTTTCATACAAGAAAATGACCATGACATTTTATGCTCATAGACTTGCAAAATTAGACATTAGGATTTGCATTTATGCATAATGATGCTCCAAACTTCCGGTTCACAGTTTGATGTGTTTAAAGAATCACATTTTGACAGCTTTGAAATAGTACAATTTCTGCCATGAAACTATTCGTGCACAGGCTGATGGGTCACCTAATATACTCTTCTGTCATTAACTATATGCCGCAGGAGATTGGTTGCTGTCGCCTCAGCAGCCAATGAGCTTGCTGCTTCTCAGCATTTTAAATTCTGTGCCGTTCTATGCTGTGGCGTGTTTTTAGAGACCCTCCTCCACCCCAGCTCCACCTGTGTTTAGATCTGCTATGGGGGTTACATATATATTATGTTTGCAGCAGCAGCATGTTATATTCTCAGACGGCATGTCTGTAAATATACTGGCAGTAGCAAGTCCCTGTACTTGCTCTGCCATAATGATCAAAGCAGCAGCAGCGTAGCAGATCTATGCCGCCAAGACCAAATGCATCAACATTGCCATATACATATTTATTACCATACTAAATCCCTAGAGTTGTCATGACAGAAATAATTTATCTAATTTTTTTGCTAAGGTCTGTGAACTAATATTGCTGTTGACCAATGCCACCTACTGGATTGATTATGTTAAACATGCAACGAATTAGGAGAATGTTTCTCTCGCACTTGAAGCACATCTAACAGAAATGTTAACGGCTCTCACACGTCTTTCAAAATCAAGGTTATGCATCACAAAAACACATCATAACCCACTCAAAATTGTGGAAATTGGACCAACCTGATAAAAAACACTGTTCTAAGCTGATGACATTTATTATACGGAAGTTGGAGGCATCCTACAGGAAGGCCCTCATAGCGACACATCATAATTGTATAATTTCTTCATCTGGTTTCATTCCTCCATTCACCAATACATATTTTTTACTCTTTTCTCCCCCACACAGAGCCAAATGTGGTCAGTAATCTCACAGTGTCTGAAGTCACATCATCATCTGTGACTCTGTTTTGGAAGGCACCAAGTGGAAAAATAGATTTCTATTCTGTTCAGTGGGATTATCAGAGAAGCATGGAAAGAATAACTAATGAGACTTTCTATCAAATCACTGATCTCATGCCTGCAACCATGTACACAATTCATGTCAGTGCTGTTACTGGAGGCATAAAAAGCCAACTTGTCTTCTTGACTGTAACTACCGGTAAGTACAATCACAAAATCTGTCCTCTTCCTTTTATAATCATCCACATAGCCAGTAAACAATAACACAATGTATTTTCATGAATTGATCTGATAGAATTAGTATTAGGGGTGTAACGGATCACGATTGATCCGTGATTCGTACGGATCACAACCTACGGTTGGGAACACACGTGACCCGCAGATTAATAATTTTTTTTTTACTTCGAGATCGCCTCTCGCATCATTCAAATCTCATGTATGAAAGCATTTAGGTTTTCCTGTAAAATATAATGATGACGGAAGAAGTTGTGGTAGGTTATTCAGGATGTGGTGGGTTTCATTAAAGGTGTTTTCTGTCACTACTTGTTTAGCCTGCATTAATGCATTAAGTGTAAGCTGCACGATTAATCATTAAAAGATCGGGATCTCAACATCCACGCAACATAAATTATAAATGATGGTGATTTGCATACGTTTAATAATCATTCGAATCGCTGCATTCAAATCTGTGTTTGAAAAACGCAAAAAATCAAGAAAGAGATTCAGTCTTTAGTCTTTTGAGTTAGTTAGGAAGTTACAAACAGTCAAATAACAGAAGTACTGGGATAACAGTTTGTAGTTTAGATAAAACCACTGTTTATGGTAAAGATTAAAATCACCGTCATATGCATTTAACTTGATGCTCAAAAATGAAGTTGTAGGCAGCAATTATATTATTTAACTAATAGATGGTGACAACCAGCCATCAAAAATATGCCACTGAATAATTCTTACAAAATTATACATCTAGCAATGAAATATGAAGTTTTATGAGTGAATAACTGAATCATTTATTGAAAATGAGACTAAAAATAAATATGGGTACAAATTATAATGTTATATACATAGTATAATGTATACATTTAGCGTTATCAGCAACAGTAGTAGTAACAGTGAATTTTTCACAGTACTGAATATTTTACAATTAATTTTTATTCAGCTGATTATTTCTTTATTTAATTTTTTATAAAATTACAGGTTCTAAGTTCTGTTTCTTAAACACTGTAATGTTAAGTACTGTTTAGTACTGATTTTGTAATAAATGGAAAGCAAATTACATTTGTCTCCTCCCCTTTTTGGCTGATCCGAAAAATGGTCCGATCCGTGACTAAAAAAACCATGTGATCCGAACTGTGAGATTTGTGATTCCTTACACTACTAATTAATATAATCAGTAATTGCTCAAACAAATTACATAGGGAACTTCTATTTAACCCAGAAGAATTAACAGAAAATTATAATACACTCAAAAAAATGACATTTGATGTTTATTCAAACAACTTAAGTTTTATTTGGGGGACAACTTCATTGTTTTATGTTCAAGCCACTTAAACGTGTAAACTAAAATGTTTGTAAACTAATAAGTTAACTTAATTCCTTCATGTTGTCCCAACACAAAACCCCAGCATTTTTTTTACAGTGTATAATATGGAATCAGTGTTGATTAGTGGTGACTGAATATCTTTATATTAACATATTTAATACTTTTACCATATTCTGATGTAGTAGCTTCTGATCCAGGGACCACCAGCACTAACAACACGGGGATGATTGTTGGCATAGTTATGACACTGATCTGTCTCATCGTCGCCGTCATTTTATTTGTCTTTTTCTATTCAAGAAGGTGAGTTTTCTCTATCATCAGAGAAGTGATGATTGAATAAAACTCTGGACGGGTATGAAATACTGTATATGTGGTATTTAGGATAATTTTATCAAGAACAAGTTATGTTTGTTTTTACACAGTTTCAGCTTTTCATAGAGCTATGGAAAAGAAATAAAATACCACATCTCTTTTCCTGAGTTTATGATTTGCAGTTCTGTGTTTGAGTAAAACGTCATTTTTGTCTTATTTAGTACTGATCATTTAAAAATGATCTCTGCTTTTTGTTTCATAGCTATATATTAATTTTTCATCTGTTAAACATATCACTGGCTTGCACAAGACACTGCAAATAAGTGATGAAATAAGAAATCTAGTGATGTTCCAAATATACATTTATATAAGACATTATATTATGATATCTTGAATGATTTGTTTTTTTTTAATGAAAAGTTACAGTACAAATCTTAAAAAAAGCATTTAAATTAACATTGTGTGAAATTGGTTATAAGCGTGATCTTAGTAGTGGATAATTATATATTGACTATCATATTCACACACTTAAAAAAACTGATTCTTTATTTAAATGCTAATTAAAATGGTTAAACCAAAACTTCTTCAACCAAACCTCTGTATATCTGCCATATATCAGTTATCAATATAACTGATTACCTTTTGATATTCATCTTTCATTGCTTTAGTGGATGATTCAAAACTTTGTTTGATCCTTTATATTTTACTAAGCAATTCTTAAGTTCAATTTGAAAGCTTTTCAACTTTTACTGAAATATATTTAATATTATTTCCTTCACTCGAGTATCATTTTAATTATGTTTCACGCTGCTGACTGTAAATACAGAATAATAAAAATGTATTTTATTATTCCCTTTATAACACTCTGTTCCAGACAATCCAAAAAACAATATCCTGATATCCCCGTTCACATCATTAGGTAACTATGTTTGATATGTTCATATGTGAATATGTATTTGATAAACTCAATCATTAACACTTTTTTTCTTTCTATTACCAGTGATCAAACGTAAGTACATTTTATTATTAAAAATTCACATATTTATAATAATTATTATATTTTTCAATGTAATCGGTGTTTTTTTCCACGTTTTATTTTATGATATACAGTAATAATGCTTTGAAAATAGAAGATTATGAAGAGTATTTTAAACGGAACCATGCTGATTCCAACTGTGGTTTTGCTGAAGAGTATGAGGTATTTTTTTAACGTCATTTTAATATATGAACTATTTTCTATTGTAATATTAGCAATCAGTTGAGCATATGGCTTACCACATAGATTCATTTATAAATTCTAACAGTGTTTTTAAAGTCGATGACTAAAGTGCTGTGCTTTTGCAGGAGTTAAAATCTGTTGGAACACAACAGTCAAAGAGTGCTGCCCTGGCTATTGAAAACAAGGCAAAGAACCGGTACTCCAATGTTTTGCCTTGTGAGTATCTTGAGTGTTGCATATTGTACTAAAAGGTGCCAGTATCTTTTAAGAATCGGAAGCTTCACTCTGATTGGCTGAATGCTTTGACATTTCCTGGAAACCATGAATAATTGAATGAAAACACAAATCAACAGGTCTATCTTTTTCTTTTTTCAGAAATGTATAAACATTTGATTTTGGTGGTAATACTTAGTTGCTACTGTTATGTGGGACAAACCATGAACTGGTGACAAGTTATTGGGCACCCAAGGTTCAAGGGCTATACTATTTAATGGAAGGAATGCCTCACAGATCATGTATGTCAGGGGTTTTCGAACTTTTTAGCCCACCACCCCCAAAATAACAATGCCAGTGTCTCGTGACCCCACACCATCATCGGAGGTGGTTATAAATATACAAATGTTGTGTGCAACAATGCACACTCACCAATAGGCCTAAATAAACATAAGCATATTGACAATACAAAAACTGCAACAGGGCGACACGGTGGCGCAGTGGGTAGCACAATCGCCTCAGCAAGAAGGTCGCTGGTTCGAGCCTCGGCTGGGTCAGTTGGCATTTCTGTGTGGAGTTTGTGTGGAGTTCTTCGTGTTCGCGTGGGTTTCTTCCGGGTGCTCCAGTTTCCCCCACAAGTCCAAAGACATGCGCTATAGGTGAATTGGGTAAGCTAAAATTGTCCGTAGTGTATGAGTGTGAATGAGAGTGTATGGATGTTTCCCAGTGATGGGTTGCAGCTGTAAGGGCATCTGCTGCGTAAAACATATGCTGGATAAGTTGGCGGTTCATTCTGCTGTGGCGACCCCAGATTAATAAAGGGACTAAGCCGAAAAGAAAATGAATGAATGAATTAAAAAACTGCAACAGTTTAACAACCAAATTATTTTTATAGTAATTTATTAATTTACCTCACCTAATGAGATAGATGGGCACAATGTTTGGAGCACAGCAGGTCTATTCTTGGTTTAATTTTGGAGATCATTGCCAGATTTTTGTAGATGATTAAGTTTGACATTGTGCCATGAAATGGATCTGCTGCAACTGATGGTCTTGCTGTGTCCTTAATCTAGTGTAATCCCCCCAGGGGTCTCAATATAATGGGGGAAAAAAATCAAAAGGCTTTTGGTTTGGATTTTTATTTGCCTGCTGTTGTTGTTTTTGTTGTAAATATTAACTACTATATATATATATATATATATATATATATATATATATTTTTTTTTTTTTTTTTTTTTTTTTTTTTTTGTTAGTTCTGAACAAAATATGGTGATTCCTATAGTTTAATAAATCACAAAGCGAACCCTCCCCACCTCTACTTTGGAGGTCAACTAAACCTCACCATTCTTAACTATGGGTTATCATCATTTTAAACACTGCTTTTAATTCCAGATAAAGACATGTTTTACACCTGTAATTTGAAAACACATTAGCACTGCATTTTACTCAGGGTTATGAAACCCCTGCATTGCTGTCCTAAGTTTGTTCGTTGTGAAACGGAGCCATGTATGCATGTTGAACAGGATTCTTGGCAACAGAGACATCCAATCAGAAATTGAGCAGAGAGGTTTACATCACGACATGAAACTCATCACATAGTGTAAACAGCAGCTAGTGAGAGGTAACGTTAAGTAAAAACATCAAAAGTAAGAAATGTCTAAAGACCGTTCCCGGCTGTTTGTCCAGTCAGCAAAAATGATAATGTAAATGTGCAAATAAAAACGTTAAACCAAGTTTTAGTGATGTACAATGTGAAACATCTGTTAATGAATGCCCAGGTTTATTCATTAACCCCAGGTAAAGTATGAGCAGCGTGAAAGAGATTACAGATAGCCCAGGATTATGTTTTTCCAGGGTTTAAGATAGCCCAGCGTTAACAATTTCAAGTTTGAAAACCCCTATTGTTGCAAACCAAGTTCCCGTAGGTGTATCCTAGTAGAACTGTTCTCACATGTTCTGCACAATCAGTTTGAAGAACTTGTTAAAGAGTTCATGGTGTTGCCTTGACTTCTAGATTCCCTAGATCTTAATCTAATTGGGCATCTATTGGATAACCAACTGTATAACCATCAGCATATTAGGCAGGTGGTCATAATGTTTTGACTTATCATTGGATCATCATATGTAATAGAAAAGGAGTATAGATTAATATCCAAATGAGAGTCTATGAAATACAAAGACAGATTTTAAATATATGTTTGTATTTGTTGCTAATGCATAACTACTGTTTGCTACTAATCGCCTCATATTTGTTTTCTTAAGATGATGCTTCAAGAGTTAAACTGTCAATGTGTGGCAACCCCTTTGATGACTACATTAATGCCAACCATGTTCCTGTGAGTATATACACAGAAGGGAAATTTCAGGATGGCACAAGACGTTTTATATACTGTATCAATCGATGTTTTTGATTGTCTTTCTTTGTGGTCAGGGCTACAATTCAAGAAAAGAGTTCATAGCTGCTCAGGGTCCATTGCCCGTCACCGTGAATGAATTCTGGAGAATGATCTGGGAGAAGAACGTCTACACCATAGTGATGCTGACCAAATGCAACGAGATGGGACGGGTGAGCTCAAATTTTAAGTGGTCAAATGTCAAACCAGAGTAATGCTAATCAGCACTATGTGCCATTTTCAATAGGTTAAATGTGAAAAGTACTGGCCATCAGGGACTAGTCATTATCACAACATCTCCGTGACAACCACTTCGGAGATAGAACTGGATGACTGGACCATTAGAGACTTCAGAATCAAAAATGTAAAGACACTTCTTGCACCTGATATCTCAATTCTTGTCTAGAATGTGAGAATGTTGTTGTATTTAAATCAGTAACGCTCATTAAAATATGCCTGATAATGCTATAGGTGAAAACAGCAGAAACTCGCTATGTACGCCAGTTCCACTTCACAGCGTGGCCGGATCATGGAGTTCCAGAGACCACTGAGGTCCTTATCGATTTTAGACACCTGGTGAGAGAACACATGGACCAGTACTCACGCCACTCTCCGACTGTGGTGCATTGCAGGTGACTGTGGTTCTTATAATCAAATATCCATATATTTATATCACAGTGTAAACAAGAAATATTATGAAAGTTTATGAAACTCATCTGATTATTTGACTTCTCTTTTTCAGTGCTGGTGTGGGAAGAACAGGGACCTTTATTGCCATTGACCACCTGAGCTTCCAGATTGAGAGAGACAGCATGGTGGACATCTACGGAATTGTTAAGGATATGCGCATGCACAGGACTCTCATGGTGCAGACTGAGGTACGAGACTTTAGAACAATATATCCAGCCTTGGTTCAAGTTCATTTCTGTCAACAACATTTGCAGCATAATGCTGATAAGGAATTAATTTCATTTTATAACACCTTCTATTAAAAAAAAAATTCAACAAATGCTGATATTGTATGACCTGTAAAGATGTTTAAAAAAAATCATAACCATCATGGATGCCCATTTCATTTAGGCCTTATTGAAAAGTCTATAACTTTGGTAAATTGTCTCAATGGTAGTGTAAATAAACACAATTTGTTTTTACCTTGTGAAACATACCTTAGTCAACAGTGAGCCATTAAGCGTCATATCTCTTTAAATGCTAATGAGCTACTGCTCCCCGCCTCTCTCTGAGACTGCAGGATTAGGAATAGTGATTCATTTTTGGTAAACAGCATACACACAATGCTCAACTAAGCCTCAAACTTAATGCCGTCTCCCATGCATATAACCATTGTGTATAATTTATAACTGCTTGACATTGCTTAAATGTAATCAAACAAATATCTATGAAAAGTTACACTGGTGTATTTAAGAAATGCTCAGCTGATCAGTGTGATCACCACAGTGACAAATACAGCTCTGCACATGGAGAATGACGATCTGATTCTAAACACAAGTGAACTTAAGCAGGTTTTAGATAATTGTAGTTAAACAAAATATGTATTTGCCAAACTCTATATACTGCTTCCCCGCATCTCACTGAGGCTGCTATTTTATCTTACTGACTAATTGGTGAGGAGATAAACCTGCACAGCACTAAACAAAACCTTGAGCTTCTGCTAACTTTTGTCTGTATGACTGGCATGCAGTATTTAAAGTTGTTTTCATATTATGATGACAAAGTGTGAGATTGCAGCCATCCATCTCCCACATGTATAATCATTGTGATTCTTTTATTATTTTAAAAATGACTAACATCTTTCAGACAAATTATAGGTAAAGCTACATCCTTTAAATGCAATTTTGATGTGAGTCCAACTTTGTATTGCCCAAGGTCATAAAGCAGTCTGGCAAAAAAATGTTTTGCAAACACAAGCAAGTTTTTGGGAAATCCATACATCCATCCATTGCCTGCTACTTATCCGGTGCCGGAATGTGGGGGCAGCAATCACAGGAGAGAACCCCAGACTTTCTTCTTCCCAGACACATACTCCATCACGAGGTGTTCCTAGGCAAGCTGAGAAACATAGTCTATCCAGCTATGGACCCATAGCAGAGTTCGCTGCTCAGATTGTTCCATATGAAACCACTTCAACACTGGCTTCATGATTGGGTACCCAGATGGCTGCACCTTCAGTCACTGGAAGGGCTGGAGGGCCGTGTGCAGTGTGCGGGTTCTTATAGCGAAGCCCAGCTGCATTGGTCAATTGCCTGATCAATTGCCTGAAGCTGTGGCAGGGATTCTTGCTCTCCACCGACTCCAGTCAGTGCTGGAGCGAAAGCGCATGCTGTTCAGGACCGAGCATATATAACCAATAGCGTATTATAGACCGTATGGGTGGTATACGTTCCCAATGCATGTTGCTGCTTCCTCGCCATCTGCTCCTCCGGAGTAACATGCTGTTGAAATCGCCGTGTGCCATTCTCTTCCCGAGCAAGTTTGTCCGTACAGCCATTGCGCTCTCATGGCAGCTTACACCCAGAGAGAATGGAGACTCCACCCCAGTGCGGTCCAGCTGATATGGTGTTTCAGAGGAACCCAGGTTGTCCTGTTTGCTTCTTCTAAATCTGCCAATTGCCTCCATTTTATGCGAGGTCAGGGAGGAGCAGGTCTTCTGTTTTGCCACTCCAGCCAAACTGGACCTGGGTTTTCAAACTCACACGACGGCCTTCCCTGGCACATTACTCTGAGGAAGGACCCCTTTCTCAGGGATGTAGCCCACCCCCTGGCACCCGCGCCAAGATCTCTGAAACCTCTAAGCGTGGTCCATAGAGAAGTGCAGAAGACTTAGGTGACCTACTTCCCGTGGTGGTTGCCACCATCACTCAGGCTAGAGCTCCCTCAACGAGGCCTGGAGTGGAATCTATTAATTTAACGGTGCACTTCTTGCTAAAAGATCCCCGAACATGCCAGATCAGCATTGTGCTTTCCTTACTTCAGGAAAAGCTGGAGCAGAGGCTGTCCTCCACACTGAAGGTTTATGTTGCCGCCATCTCTTCTCACCATGACACGATAGATGGTGGTGGGCTGGGAAGGCATAACTTGGTCATCCGGTTCCTCAGAGGTGTGAGGCAGCTAAAACCTTACTCATCCGCCTCTCATGTCCTCTTGGGATCTCCCTGTAGTCCTCTTGAACCACTCGACTCAGTATCTTTAAAATTTCTGTTGATGACGACTGGTCGTGCTGGCTTCTAGCAATTTTTCAGTCAATGAATTATGCCTGGAATTTGGGCCAGGTTACTCCCACGTTATCCTGGGACCCCGACTCTTCTATGAACCCAAGGTTCCAACCACCCCCTTTTAAGACTAGGTAGTGACCCTGCAAGCGTACCCTGTGGAAAAGACAGACTAAGCCCTTTATTTGGTGTGTCCTGTTCATGCTCTACACCTTTATATGGACTGCACTCTGAGCAGCTCTTTGTCTGTTACAGTGGTTGGCAGAAGGGAAGTGCCATATCCAAAGAGAGGTTAGCTCACTGGTTAGTGAATGTCATCGCATTCTCATGCCACGTTTCCTTCCGATTGCTGGGTAATGCCAGGCAGTCAGGAGAAAGCCAGGCTCGGTGTTGAAAACACCATTCTCCATGCGCCATTCTTCTTAACTTCCTCCAAGGCCCCCAACATGTGACTCACCAGAGGAGCTGGACACTTGGCCCAATACGTTTTCTGGTTGCTCGCTTGGTCAACCTGCGTTTTGGGGATCATATGCTTAGTCACCAATGGTGAGGTCCCCCTTACAGGCTGGACCAGTGTCTTCCCCATCAGCTAACCATCTTGCTAATATGTAGTGCTCCCTCTAGGTTAGGGCTATACCGCATTTGAGTATTGTTACAGTCTCTCCCCATTCAGATAGAAAGTGGCCTCTCAGTGCCCTCCCATTTTGGCACTGGGAAGATTTCCCAACATACTGTTGTAATACAAAATTCCTATTCTACAGTAACTAGGTTAAAAGCATCTTACGACCCCCCTTGATATATTATAGTATTCTGGTAATAAAAGGGTCTGGGGAGGTTGGAAGGTTGCTATTCACTTGGCAAGCTCCTCACTAAACGTGTAATAGATTCGGCTGCTGTGGCGCTTTCCCATAATGTTGTTTTAACAATCTTGGAGTTCCCAGCCTGAAAGGAGAATGTCTTGGTTACTGTACTGTACAGTACTGTCGTAAGTAACCCTCGTTCCCTGAAGGAGGGAACAGAGACATTGTTGCAGTGCCACAGTTGCCGAATCACCAGCTGAACGCTACAAAAGTGAAAGTTTATTTCAATGTCGCCTTCAAATATGAAATTTGTTTTAGTACTTTCACAAAGTAAACTAAGTTATGTTTCCTTATTCTTTCTGTTTTTCTTCAATAGGACCAGTATGTTTACCTCCATCAGTGTGCGTATGACCTCATTCGATCAAGAACTGGGACTAACGTGGATTTAATTTACCAGAACGCAGCAGCACTCCAAATCTATCAGAATGTTAAATTGACAAAATCCTAAATATAGACAGCCTCAAGATATCCTTCATCAAATGATCAAAGTTGTGAAATGAATGTTACCTTTTATTGCACAATGCTCAATTCGTTTGAGTAAATTTTGAATTGCGATAAATATATTTTAAATATTACACTGGAATAATGCAGCCATTTTATTTGCTAATAATCTTTTAATAAATAAACATTAAATAATGTGTGAGTAATTTTTTTAAACAGTCAAGATATTTATTTTTTTTACTGTGACATGTCCTAACGAAATATTTGTCATGATTTATTTGACATGTTATATATTATATACTGCAATATCAAATGACTAAAATGTTGATTCCTGCCATGATTTTATATGCTGGGTTGCATTGAGAGTCCATGTTTTATAAAATGTTTATCATTTAATATATTTTAAGAAGAGTATGTAATACATTATTTAACCTTTTAGCACATATTTTTTTTCTTTCACTAGAAAGCATTCCCAACCTGTCCATGCACATTCTAAAATTGTGATTAATGTGTGTGGTATAACATTAATAATTAGAAATGAAGAATATATGACTGATATGGTACAGTAAATTATTAGTTCGTTAGATGTAGTTAATTTGTATAGCTTTTGCTGTGTTCTGCAATGCTGCTTTGGATGAACTGGGCATTTGCTTGTGATGTATCATTTTATTTATGTTGCATTTTATTTTTATGTAGTTCGTTTATAATAACTAATACTCATTTACTTGATAATACTTAGTATAACAGTCCTGTTTACTGCACTTTTAGTTAGCAGCAATCACACCTGCGACTGTGCCACTCTCATTTTCATAGTTTGCACTAATTTTAATTGCTATGATCAACACTTGCAATGAGTTAGCAAATTTTATTTGAACAATATTGCACTAGAATCTATTTTCTTTCACACTTGTCGCTTAAAAATATGTGTATTTATTTTGGATTTGTTTCTTGCATCTGCATCTATATCTGTGTGTATGGATGTTATTTATAAACCTACTTGCATATCTGTTGAATCATACATTCTTTGGGAAGCTTCTAATACATGCTGGAAATTATATTCAAATCAAGTAATAAAACATATCAACACTAACCTGTTCGTTTCTTTCCTCTAAAATAAAAAACTGATATATTCTATGTTAGTTAAATAGGCTGAATGATATCTTGACAAATCCTCTACTCGATAGCTTTTGGTGACAGTATAATGTGAAATATCATGACTCTGATTTTATTTATTTAAAGTTGTTCTTAATTAAAGGTCTGGATTTTAGTAGGCTACAATCCCTGGCCATTGGTTACACAGCGACCTGCGCCTGCAACTTTCTGAAGATTAAGGATTTAATTGAGATCAATGTGTGCATTAAATGCCATTTAAAGGCACATTAAAGCCTACATTTAATTTAATTTGTATACTTTTTGCCTACGTTACCAGGACAACAACTCAATTTATGACAACAAGGTCTCACAAAGAGCATTTAAATAATATTCTTGACATTCAAACTACAGTTTGTTTTAGAATGTATGCAGTGTGTTTGTTCAAATGTATGCAGTGTGTTTGTTCATATTCTTAGTGGATTAGTTAGAATAAGGTCAATATTGTTTATGGAGCTTTACTTAATACTTCAAGCGTTTCATCGTCTTGATTTTATTCTATGCCCATCTCGTTTATTATTTATTAAAACCCCTTTCAAATTCTGAATTGATGATTTAACTCACATAGGTGACCCCATGTCATACTTTTAGTAAAATCAAATTTACCCAAACCTTATTTGGATGCAAATGAGAAGCAGAGATAGACAAAGGAAACTCTGAAAAGAAATGTCAGTCCAAAAAACCTTGCATCACTATTGGCCAGCTCTCTGGAGCTGGAAGGGACCTCACATGAAAGCTCAAGGACACACCCTCAGGGCACTTCAGTTTCTTATCTAAAAGACACCTTTCCCTCCATGGGAGAATCCTCCCCCACACCCATGTCATCCACTAGACTCGGGCCCCAGCCTGGGTCCTCATCCCTGGGTCCTCATCCCATCCAAACACACTATGGTTTCAGCAGAACCAACGAATCAATGAACCTGCCAAAGCTTCACGCTCATGTCCAGGACTACCCCATCTGGAACTTCCAAGCTCACCTTCAATAAGCAAGAAAGTATGGACAACGCAACTTACAATATCAATTAGATAAAACAACAGGGATGCCTATTCAACTTATTCTCCACGTATGAGCGGGTGCAGCCATTTGAATCATTTTGGCTTGAGACTTTCGGTCTCGTTCACTTCCATTCATTTTTAGACGTTAAAAACAGCTCGTCATGCTGCTTGATGATGCAAACTGATATTTTCTTATATTATTCTACTTTGTCTGTATAGCCATGCAAACACTTGTTTGTAGAGCAAGTAGTTTGACCGTTTTCTGCCGTTTATTATTCTGAGTCATTTCTCCCATAGGCAACTAAATTGGAAGTTCAAAAACAATTGCAAAAACGAGCGAAAACGCATACAGCAGCGGCTGAACTGGGCTTATTCCCTGTCCCTTGGGTGTTTTACTGGTGACTAAAAGAACAGTTTCAAATTCCCTTAAGAGAGCAACACGGTCGAGCAAGTTGTCTTCTTAAAGATGACGATCTGACCGTGCGTTTCTGTGTGCAGTGGTTTCTTCTCCCCGGATGATGGGCATGAGTATTGTGTCACATGTCTGGGGGTCCAGCATGTTGAGGCGGTGCTTGCAGACAGCTCATGCCCTCACTGCGACGGCATGACTGTTGCGCAACTGAGGTCGTGGCGCGCTCTAGCATTAGGAAGTTGGTTAACACTCGGGCAGGCCTGAAGGTCACTATTTGTCAGCTTCAGGCCTGCGGACCCCTCACTCCTCCACAGTGTGCTCCATCCAAGCTTCAAGTGAGTGTGGCAGTGCATCCCCCGAGATGGCCGCACTCTCATTTGATGACACCAGGGACAAGATGTCCATCGTTGCATCGGAGGGTGGGCTAACATGTTCCAATGACAGTCTGGACCCGTTTCTGCCCTTCGGGGTTGTGAGTGAGGTCTCGGACCTAGAGTCAGACACGTTGGCCATGCAATCCCGGGCTGCTTTGGCGGTTAGACTGGACATGGCTTGTCCCCCAGTTCTAGTCCTCATGTGCTCCCACCCTCACCACCCTTGATGGCGGAGCAGCCAGGGAGTACAAGCTGATTCCCCAGGCTGGGGCCCAACATCATCAACAAGAAACATCTCACTGTTGGCCTCACGACTGCCGATAACCAAATCCTCCAAAAAAAGAGCAGTTTTCCCACTCTCCGGATGTGCCAGCCTGAGCCCTGCCAGTCTGGGATGTGCCACCTTCCAGCTCGCACCGCCAGTGCATAATTGCCACAGGCTCAGAGGGTCCAAGAGGACTGATTCCTTTCTCTCATTCCTCCAGCCTCTCCACGGGAACCAGGGAGGAAGTTAAGAGACAATCTCTTATTTTCAGTTCTTCCCTGGGACGCTCCACTTTCCTGTGTGAGCACTCCCTTCCAGAGCTGCCCCACTGCTGGTATGTCAGCTGGTATGTGGTATTGCAATGATGACACCATTAGCGCGAGCTCTGCCAGCCTGGTTAGTGCTGCCCAGCCCATCGGAGTGGCTCATGCAGACAATCAGACTCAGTTATGCGATTCAGTTTGCCAAACGCCCTCCCAAGTTCACGGGCGTGCATTTCACGATTGTCAGCCCTTTGTCTTGCGAGAAGAGATTGCTGTCCTCCTGGCAAAAGATGCAATCGAGCTGGTCCCTCCGGCCAAGATGAAGGGTGGGTTTTACAGCCTGTACTTCATCATGCCCAAAAAGAGCAGTGGGTTAAGACCAATCCTAGATCTTCACATACTGAACCGCTATTTACACAAAATGCTGTTCAGGATGCTTACGCAGAAACGCATACTCTAATGCATCCGTCCTCAGGAATGGTTTTCAGCAATAGAGCTGAAGGACTCGTACTTTCATGTCTCCATTCTTCCACTCCACTGACCGTTTCTTTGTTTTGCGTTCAAAGCCCCCTTTGAGTTTTTCCTGTTTTCACCAAGCTCGTGGAGGGTGCCATAGTGCTTCTTCGGCTTGCAGGCATCCACATACTCCATCTCGTCTTATTATGCACAGGGACATGGTGCTCCGGCACCTCAACCAGTTGGGGCTTTGGGTCAGCCGAGAGAAGAGCAAGCTCTCCTCTATGCAAAGCATCCCCTATCTTGGGATGGAGCTGGACTCGATCTCTATGATGGCATGCCTCACAGAAGAGCGCGCAAGGCTGGTGCTGTCCTGTCTGAGAATATTCGACAGGAACACAGCGGTCTAGTCTAATAGCAATATCTGATTATCTGATCAAAATTGCGATTTAAAATGCGATTTACTATAATTTCATAATCAACAGTTCACACTTAGCTGATGATTGATAATAAAGAGTATTTGGCATGCTGTCCCGGGAGAAAGCCCTGAGCTCAGAATATCCTCGAGCCCGGGGCTCTCTCCCGTTTGAAGGGCGAGAGGGGAGTTTGAGCTCAGGTAGGTCTCGAGAACTCCCCTGCTTGTGAACGTGCTGAGATATAGCTGGCTTAGAGTTTGTCTTAACATGCTACTTTGGAGTAGTTAATTTACTTATGGTGTATGTCATTGGACGGTGGGGGAAACCTGGAGAAAAACCCATGCAAGCACGGGGAAAACATGCAAGCTCTGCACAGAAATGTCGACCGGCCTGGTAAGGGGCCAAACCAGCTGCGTTCTTGCTGTGAGGCAACCAAGCATAATCACAAAGTATGCTACGCTATGTTACTGTTT
The DNA here is from genome assembly GCA_903798125.1 of Danio choprae. NCBI lineage: Eukaryota > Metazoa > Chordata > Actinopteri > Cypriniformes > Danionidae > Danio > Danio choprae. The sequence goes on from CAIGQW010054506.1 coordinate 5,949,180, forward strand.
ATTTAAAACAATCGTTTCCAATAAACTTGTCAGTTGTCATGATTCAATTAAATTATACCTAAAATCTTATATATAGATATATAAAACCTTTACATTTAGATTGTGTTACATTTTTTATATTGATTTCATGACATTCACGGTGCATTGACAATGTTTTCCATACTAAATTTTTGATTTTACTTCACCGCACAAGAATTCTTATTAAAATGTATCAAAATGCATAATTTATAAATAATTTATATCCATATATTATTTGTAATTAAATTTTGTCCTTTAATACAAGCAGTCAGATATATGTATTGTACCTTTAATTTTACCTGCTCAAATAAAACACTCTTTTTGAATGTATCAAACAAAACTCAAGGACATGCACAGAACATCATGAGCATTGTCCAGTGAGTTCTTTAACACCTGTGATTGGTCATTGTGTTCCCGCACTCAACAAAAAGAGCTGTGATTGAATCCAATTGTCAGCGCGGCTCTGGCGTTATTCACCAATGAGTGATGTGGATACGTATTAATGGCCACAGTTACAGTCTATTCACAGCTGATCCATGATAGACATGGTGGAGAAAACTCTTGCTGCAGAGTAACACGCTCATGTGTGTGTGCATCCACAAGAATCGCTGTAACAGCCAAGAGAGGAGATGAAACGTTACCTCACACAATGAACGAGGTCAAAGGTCCACACACAAACACACACACACACACACACACACACACACACACACACACACGCTTCACGATTGGGTCCCCAGACACGTGGTTGAAATTGCTGCGTGCTGTTCATATCCCGTGCAGCCAATGCGCTCTCAGGGCAGCTGATGTCTCGAGGAGAATGGAGACTCCACCCTGGCGCGGTCCAGCTAATATGGGAGGTGATAAGCCTAGGTCGACCTGTTTGCTTCTCCCGAAAACGAAAAGTTGTTTTATTCCCTGACCGAGGCCGCCCTCAGCACGGATGCGCTGGCCCACAGCTGGTCCCTGGGCATGCGCAAATATGCGTTTTCTCCAGTACTCACCTGTTTTCCTGGGGTGAATTGGCCAAGAGGCACAATAAAAGAGTGTCCTCTTGACCCATTGATAGTCATCAAGTCAACAATGAAGTACCCCCAATTTTTCTCCCCATCTGACCTTGGAAGTCATATCCTAATTGTTAAGGATGCAGACTGTTCTATGGACTGGCAACCATGTCCTCTTTATCCTTTGATAGTCATCCTGCCTAAATGAAGTGCCATAACTTTCCTTCTTCCATCTTGAAAAGGCATTCATAACCTAATCCTTCAGACTGATGCAAGATCCCTGGGTGGTCAAGGTGCACAATAATGTCCTCTTGAGCCATTGATAGTCATTCAGTCTAAAATGAAGTGCCCCAAAATTGTTATATTGTCTTACATGGGCAGTCATAACAATGTCAAGACAATGACATGGTTGCAGAAGTTATGTCACGATGTTACAGAGATGTTAACACTTTCTTCTTACCTAAATGCAGTCTTTTATTTCAAGGTTTGTAATGTATTTTTGTGTGCAAGTGTGTGTGTGCAGTATATGTCTTTAAATATGTGATTTTCTAATTAGTCTAATTTCGAATTATTAGGTTATCTGACACTACAATCATGCGCATACTTTAACTTTCAGTTTGTTGCTTCATTAAAAATCGTACTCGTTATTAACTCTTCTGGCATTTGTGTAGTTTGTTCGTTCTGAAGATGTTGAGTCACTTGAATAAATCTTGTCTTGATATTTATATGTGTGTGTGTGTGTGTGTGTGTGTGTGTGTGTGTTTGTGTGTGTGTGTGTGTGTATGATTTAATTTCACACCTTTAATTTCTACTTACCTGAAGCCTGAGGTCATACGCCATTATTTCTACAACTACATTTGTTGTTACAGAGTACATTTGTTTGTATGTACATACGTGTACATGTATATATTTATGTTTTTTTTGTGTGTATAGTGTATATTTATTTATTTATATATAAAATATTGTTTAATCTGACAACTCTTACAACTCTACTTATTAGCCCTTAGAAGATATGACAAAGTATTATATATATATATATATAGAGAGAGAGAGAGAGAGAGAGAGAGAGAGAGAGAGAGAGAGAGAGAAAGAGAAATCAATATTTGAAGTAGATCAACAATTTTGATCCACTTCAAGTATTGACTACTGTATACACATACACACACATTTAAATTATTATTTTAATCCCATTGTCTGTTAATGATTTCATAACTCGTATCATTTTGGAAGAATTATTCAGTTAAACATTTAGATGGTTGTTTGTCTCTACCTTTTGGCTGAAGAATGTAATTGCATCAATGTAAATACTTGAACGTTCCTATCAAAAGGTTATATAATCTTTACCATAAACATCAGTATTTATATCTGAACTGTAATCTGTTTCCTAGTACTTTTCTTTGATCGTTTGTGACTCAGAAAAGTCTCACATACATCGCGTGTGTGTTTGAAGAATGATCGCAATTTTAATTTTATCGAAAAATAACTTGTAAAATTACTATTTTTAAAATAAATTTTGATGAATTAATAGTTAAACGATTTAGAAGAGTTAAAATGAAGGACTAAAAGGCGTCAAGAGCCGCCCCTGATTTACGGTTTTAACTTGTGGTTTGTGTTTTGGCTTGTGTTGTTACTTGTTGTTGACTCCTCAGGTATCTGGCATCGTCTCCTCCAGAAGGTCGGGGTTTGCTGCTCCAGAAATCTGCTTCTGGTGCTGCAAAGCCCATCTTTCACTCTTTCCTGCAGCTCTGCTTCTTCATTTCTGAGAGCACTCACTGAGAGCTGGCTCTGAGTAACCAGAACTCTAAATGGAACGCTGAGGTTCCATGATGTCATCAATGCGGAAGCTGGTTGGCAGTGAGTCATTCATTTTCTTTTCGGCTTAGTCCCTTTATTAATCTGGAGAAATGAACTGCCAATTTATCCAGCATATGTTTTACGCAGCGGATGCCCTTCCAGCCGCAACCCATCACTGGGAAACATCCATACACACTCATACACTACGGACAATTTAGCTTACCCAATTCACCTATACCGCATGTCTTTGGACTTGTGGGGGGAAACTGAGCACCCGGAGGAAACCCACGCGAACACGAGGAGAACATGCAAACTCCACACAGACCCAGATAGCACACATACGTCGCGAAGACGTCTTTGAAAGATCGTAACATCTGCTAAACATCACATTCCATCGAACGTTTTTCTTTGTTAATGAGGCGTCTTCTTTACCTCTCTACGCCATCTATACGATCAATCTTGAACTCCTGAAATATTAAATTGGTTTTGTTGAAAAATATAAATTATAATAAATTGTAATATAGTATCATAAAATTCTACAAATGATTCTTCAGCTGTTGTATTATTTTTGAGTGGAAAATACTTGAGCTTATATATGTGTAGACGGATGTAAAATCAGTGTAACTGTTACTGTTATTTATAGCAGTATGGATGAGGGAATGTCAAAATAAAAAACGACGTCTATGCTACATAAATAAGATGTCTCACAGACCTAACATCCTAATAATGAACATCTGCGATGCATTGCGTAGATGTTGTTTGAATGTCTGACAAGGACGTTTATATGACGTTTTCCAGATGAGCAAACGCCCTAAATAAGACGTCTCCCAGATGAAAACGCAGATGTCCAGCAGACGCATGTGTGCTATCTGGGGAAATGCTCGAACCAGCGACCTTCTTGCTGTGAGGCGATTGTGCTACCCACTGCGCCACCGCGTTGCCCAATTTAATCACAGTGAATACAAATTATGTTGTTTTAATGCCTTTTGTAGCCTGATTTTGGATTACTACTTATTGAAATGTGTACTGTACACTTTCCCATCATTGTTTTACTTTTACATGAGCTATTTCCAGTAACCGTTGAAGACAAATTATTAGCCATCCTGTGAAATTTCATTTCTTTCTCAAATAATCCCCAAGTGCTGTTTAAGACAGATACGATTTAGCTAAAATTTAGATTTATTTAATTTTTTTAAGAAAGCTGAAAACCTATAACCCTTCTTCCATAGCCTACTATGGAAATCCATAGTTACAGGTTTCCAAATTTCTTCAAAATATCTTTATTTGTGTTCAACAGATGAAAGATTGTCAAACAAGTGTGGACCAAGTACAGGGTGATTAAATGATGAAAGAAATTTCAGTTTTGGGTGATGCTTTAATTTGATCAGTTTTGCACCCTCAGTTAATGTTGAAACAATGTTGAGATGTCAATAAAAATGTAACATTATTGTTTCAGCATTGCAAAGTGACGGTTTTTACTACACTTTTTAGTTAAAGTTGAAACAGGGTTGAGATTTAAAGGGATAGTTCACCCCCCTTTATTTTTGTAAATTTACTCACCCACGGGTCATCCAAGATGTAGGCTTTCTTTCTTGTGTAGAACATTAAAGAAGATTTTTAGCTGAATGTGTGGTCCATGGTGATTCAAATAATGCATCAATGGGGACAGTCTTTTGAATGTGTTTAAAAATTAAAAATAACTAATTTGAATGGGTTTAAAAATAAACACATTCGAATGAGTCCAAATGAGCAATCGTCATCAAACCAACAGACTCTACATCAGATTACATTCGCACATATGCCGAGAACTGTTTGAAATGGCTGTGGATTAAAGTTACTATTGTAAACGATGTTAAATTTGTTAAACAGACTAGTTGTTTCTCTTCAGAAGACCTCAGTGTGTCATCAGTGAGCCATGTCTGATTTTGACTGATCTGAAGTTCATTCATTCATTCATTTTCATTTCGGCTTAGTTCCTTTATTAATCTGGGGTCACCACAGCGGAATGAACCGCCAACTCATCCAGCACGTTTTACGCAGCGGATGCCCTTCCAACTGCAACACTCCATTTAAGGTCAGTCTCCTTGACAGGAAACTCCTTTATAACTCACAATTCTTTTTCTCAGATTTGCGAGATATGAAGTCAGAATTCTGTTGTTTGAGTTAGTATCATGCAATTCTGAGATTAAAACTTCACGATAACCTTTTTTTATTTATTTTATTTTATGCAGTGGTGGAAACAGGCTTCTATAGTTATTTCACTTTAAAGGGAATGAAAACAACATATTCTTTGTCATGAAAGTGAAATTACTGAACCTACACACAGGAGCTGAAAAAATCAAATTTAGAAGTTTTTGCATCTACCAGTGGTCTCAAACCCAATTGAAACGTGTTGCAGTTCTGCGTAGTGTAGCTCCAACCACCTCCAACTCACGCCTGCTTAATAGTCTCTAGTAGTCTTGAACACCTTGATTAGTTGGATCAGCTGTGTTTGATTAGGGTTGGAGCAAAACTGTGCAGAGGTACCCCCTAAGTAATTGAGTTTGAGACCTATGATCTTAACTCTTAACATTTTGATAACAAATAACATTGATAACATTTGATAACATTTTTTTAGAGACTGTTCAAATAATTGAATAAGACATTCTTCAACTCAAAACATGATACAATCAAAACATGATGTAAGTTTATGAACATATAGTGACGATTTTAACCTTATAGTGAACAATAGTGCCATTTCAACTGGGTGGTGCTTATGCAAATCTTGTTTTTTAGAGTAGCTTATTTTGAGCTGTACTACCACTGAGGTGTTTTATGCAAAACAAGGTAAACACAATTATAATGTACATTAAAGCGATATTTTACCCCAAAATGAAAATGTACTCACTATTTACTCACCCTTAAGCGGTTCCAAACCTTTATGGATCTGCTGAACACAAAAGAAGATATTTTGAACAAAGCTGTAAACCTGTAACCATTGACTTTAATAGGCTTCAAAAATTATATGGAAGACAATGGTTACAGGTTTCCAACATTTAAAAAAATGTGTTCAACAGAAAAAAGAAACTCATAAAGATTTGAAGCAAGTAAAGGGTAAATGATGAAAGAATTTTCATTTTTAGGTGAACTATCTATCTTAATTAACATTAAGCTTTACTTTTTTTTTTAAGTAGTTAGAGCTCAGAAGTAAACCAAGGAAAAACATTAGATAAGAATACCATACTTGTTATAATGGGAGAATATTTGTCTAAATGGGAGTATGTATATATATATATATATATATATGTGGAGTGGGAAAATATTTATATATATGTATATATATATTCATTCATTCATTCATTTTCATTTCGGCTTAGTCCCTTTGTTAATCTGGGGTAGCCACAGCGGAATGAACCGCCAACTTATCCAGCATATGTTTTACGCAGCGGATGCCCTTCCATCTGCAACCCATCACTGGGAAACACCCATACACTTCCATTCACACTCATACACTACATTTTTTTTACATGTACGAATGCTGTAATAATGGCATTGACAAAAAATACATTGAAATTTAACCTTTTTTTGTAGTTAAGTAGTTAGCAAAATTGTAAATAACTATCAAAACCCCAAAACAACCCAATTTTATGCCAAAAACATGACATGATCTTTGTTTGTGTGATCTGAAGACACTTAAATGATGTGAGCCTAATAGAGAACAGTGGTGCTGTTATGCTTTGCGTGGAAATTATGCAAATCTTTTTCTGTGTAGCTTATTTTGAGCTGTGTTAGAACCAACAAAACTGTTTTGTACAAAAGAGTTTAATGCTACAGATAACAGTTGTATTAAGTTTTTGTGTGTATATATTTAGGCTACATTTTACAGACAAATCTATCCTTTTACACAGTAGGCGGAAATAACAATTGGTTATATTGTCAGCATCCATTTAAAAGATGGTACGTCTTTCTTTTAAAACTGAATGTAAAAGCACAGCACTTCTGTTCTTTGTCATTCTTCAGGTAAGACGCCTTTCTCTATTTTGCTTAAATTGGTATGAGATACTTGTTTGATGTTGAATGATTTAGATTAAATGTTGAGGGTTTGATGATAGTTTGGTTCATGTTTAAACATATATTAAATGCTGTTGAACATTACTGTAAAGGTACTTAAAGTTTGTTAGAAGTCAGAGATAAAATGGTTTTAATTTAAATAGTGATTTAATTTTAGTTGAAAAAAATGTACATTTTGTGACCTATTTATTAGCGTTGAAATAAAACAGTATTTCAAGGTGCAAAACTTGCTAAAAATCAACTTAACATTTAATTAACATAAAATTTTTGGTTTCAGTATAAATTGAGATCTATTTTTAATTGAAAAAAAAATGTTGATTTGTGACCATATTGATCTATCTATTATTATTATTGACCATTTACATGCATCTGCTATTAACATCTATTCCTCTTCCCTGGTTTACGTCTTATCTTTTCAACTGTACACAGGTTGTACTACTAAAAAGATTAATTCTCAACTCTTCTCTGTTAGCTTAGGTGTCCCTCAAGGTTCTGTACTTGGTCCTCTACTGTTCCTTATCTATCTTGGTAAAATGTTTTCTGAACTTGGTATTAACTTTCATTGTTATGCTGACTCCATTCTTCCACCTGACTGTCTTACTAACTGTCTCCACAATTTTGCTAATTTTCTTCAACTTAATGGCAGTAAGACTGACGTTCTTCTTATAGGAACCAACTCCAGTCCCATAATATCGCTCTGTTGACTCCTATGTTTCTCCTTTCCCTCAGGTTAGAAACTTGGGCGTCATCTATGACAGCACCCTTTCATTCGAAGCACACATTAGTAGTATAACTCGGCCTTGTTATTTTCATCATCATAAAATCCGTTCATTTCCCACTCCACATATTAATGCCATTCTTGTTCACTCACTCGTCACCTCCCACATTGACTATTGTAATTCTCTATTATTTGGTTTATCACACAAATCTATCCATAATAATAAAAAATCCATAATATCTCTCAGATTCCATTCAACTCTACACTCCTTCCTGTACCGTTCGTTCTTCTTCACTGGGTCTCCTCCACACACCCACTGCTCATGTAACCACCATGGGTCACCTCGTCGTCTTTGGAATTCCCTCTCACCTAACTTGTGTGATTTAGATTCATTATCCCAAGTTAAAGCTCAAATGAAAACTCACTTATTTAGAATAGATCTTACACAATTATCATTTTAAAAATATATTGTTGTCATTTTATTGCTGTCATGTTGTTACTGCTGCTTCTTTTATGGTCCATAAAAGTCTGTGTTCAATGCTGTGTGTGCACTTGGATGCGTTAAATGCAGAGCACATATTTTGAGTATGAGTTACCATACTTGGTCACGTCACGGCTTTCGTTTTTCAATAGAAAAACACAAAAATAGTCTAAAATACACACATCATCATAGCTGTAGCATCTAACATGGTGATTAAAAATATAGTCCAAAATATAGGTGTTCTTACTAACATAATTTGATGTCAAATCAAACAAATTTATTCTATACAGATAACACTGGTGGTATGGAACAAACAAGGTGATGGCTTGTGTTTTAAATTCTATGTAACTATATTACTTAAATCTGACTTGTACAACATTTCATCTTCACAAGTCTGTCAGTATGCTGTACAAAGTCTATGCCTGTCCCTACCGCATGTTCTCGAAGCAGAAGTGTAAATTGGCCTTGACAGTACTTAAATATTTCTATATATTATGAACATATAGTACTTAAATATTTCTGTATAAGTGGATTTCCCCCTCCCCCTCTGATAGCTATGGTTTTGGTACGTATTTACAGATGAGCAACAAATTTAACACTGATCTTGTGTGCATTGTGAGGTTTTGCGGGTTGTGTTGGGTTCACATTTGACAGCTTGAACATCGTCTTAAACATCTGACTTAAGCTAAATCTGATTGTTAATGCCTCAAAGGCAAGGTGTAATTTTGTGAACTAGACTATAGCTTCTAACTCTTTGAAACCTCTTAATGGATCGACTTTCTTTCTCCTTAGAGGCTGAATGCACAGAGTGTTAAAACAGGTGAGTGGTGCTAAAATGTACAATTACATCTGGAGTATCAAATGGTAACACTTATAAAGGTTAAGTATACATTCTTAAAATATATTGTGTGTAAGGGTTCACTTGTACTAATAAAGTAAGTCAGTTCCTTTTAGCTCTTACCATCTTGCTATATAAATGTTTTTAAATTCTTCATATTTAACACCTTTTAACCTTTGGCTGTAAATTATATGTCAGTTACGTGACTCTGTCTCGAGAAGTCAATCACAGTATCTTTGTTTCAATGCATGTGAGTGGGTACACATGCTCACTCAACATTTTTTAAGCCCAAGTCAACAAAGTTCATGATCAGCATCATGGTATCAACAAAGCTAGATTGCATGCACTGGTTTGGTTCAGCCACTATCATGGTACATGCCAAAGGAGAAATAGACAGTGCATCCCATTCAGTAGGGCTCATTCCTATGCCCTAATCCCTTTGAAGGGTTTACCCTCTGAATTGACAACTTCAAATGGATTAGGGCATAGGCAATGAGCCCTTCCAAATGGAATTTGCTGTTTAACACCAAACAACTTCCCTGAGCAAAAGATCATTGGGCCCAAAGTGTCCATCAGTTGTATCTTTTGAAATCCATCATTCTGAAGGGCCATTCAAAGTGGCCAAGATCACTTTAGTTCTGAACAACACTTCAATATAGCAGCCATGACTGTTTGCACTCCAAAGTATCTTTTGGATAGGGTATACGGTATATCCCGTTTGGAAAGACTACACAAAGGAGTACAAGGAAACACTTAAAAACACAAGACAGGGAAAACACAAATGAGATCATGACAGGTTTTGAAGATGTCTGCAATAATCTAAGCTATGCTAACATATGCTAAGCAAATCAAACAAATATGCTTAATACACACGCTTTGTGGTCCAGCGTCATATCTAGAACATGTATTTCACTTCATATTTTGGGAATGTTTCCAAATGCCCTTTCTGGATGTGCTTGTTAACATGCTGTATGGCTAATGTTGCTGTTGTCTCTGACTGTATTCACAGTCCAGACCAGAGCTGAGAGCTGTGTCATTAGTTGTATTCTAAAAAAAAAGGTTCATTTATTATGCACTGTTTAGTCAGGTGACAATCATTTTTTACATTTTACATTTATGTTTTTAGTGGACATTTCCCAGCATTTTGAAACAGAGATGTAACATGCTAGTCAATGAATTGAATTAAACTCAATCCACCAACCATTCAAAAACTACCATGCTGTTTAGAAGTTATAACCTCTTCCTCTCCAGTTATAGTTAATTTGGTTGTACTGCTAATTTGGAATCACCCTTAAAGCCACCTCAAGTTTAGTTTGAACAGAAAATGGCATGTGATGCATCTTCAGTATTTAGAATCCAGACCCAACTGTCTACAAATAAGGAATTTAAAAATGTATAATTTAACTATGCACAGGTACAGTTACATATTAGTACCTAAAGGGAACGTATTAGTATCTAAATAGAAGACTACATTTTAAAAATGTACCACCCAAGTGACAGCTTTTGTACCTTTATTTAGGAGAGTGTGGATAAACTATGGCTGTTTCGCATGCTTCTATTTTGTAAAACAGGATCAAATGAGAGTCTCGTGGTAACTGAGATATCAACATCCGTTGTGCATCTGAAATTGGATGAACTATTTGGAACGGGGTCTTTCTTTACCATTCAATGGGTTGGTGATCAAACATCTGGAAATACGACATTCACAAACAGACTGTTAAACATTACTGATCTGATTGCTGGAGTCAGTTATACATTTTGCGTCACAGACGATGAAGCACAGAACTCAACAGTCTGCATCTCAGCATGCACCAGTATGTAAACCTTCACAACATGTATCTGTTGCTATATACTTCAACTGCATGCTTTCTGATGCACCGTTATTATCACGTATATGCTAAAATATCTCTACGATGTGCTATCTGTTTAATAGTTTTAAAACTATTTTATCTATCTATCTATCTATCTATCTATCTATCTATCTATCTATCTATCAGCTGTTTCACTTAGTCATTAAACCAGTAATTATTTGCTACTCTCTGCCATACACAGAGCCAGATGTGATCAGGAACACTACACCCAACATTTTTCATTAATTTATAATTACACATTTTGTATATATGATCTGTTACACCAGCATTTATGATTTCCTTTTCTGTACCCCACACAGAGCCAGATGTGATCAGGAATCTCACTGTGGCCAACATCACAACATCATCTGCTTTTCTGAAATGGGATGAACCTGTGGGAAATAGGTCTTTCTTTAAAATTCAGTGGAGCGATGATGATACATTCAACTATACAGCAACTAGTAATGACACATGGTATAACATCACTGATCTGACTGCTGGTGTCAGTTACACCTTTACCATCACTGCTGTTGCAACAGATAAATCAACAGAAGGAGAGCCTGTGGTTTCCTCAAAATACACAAGTATGTTTCCATATTTCTAGATAATGTTTTGAAAAGTATTAATTTATGATTTGCCTATTTGTTTCTCTTTAAGCATTATAACCCTCAAATGTCTCATTATTCACTCACAGAGCCTGATGTTATAATGAATCTTACAGCTGGTGATATTACAACATCATCTGTTCTACTAAGCTGGACTAAACCAAATGGCCAAAGCTCCCATTATAATATAGAATATGGAAATAACAAAGTGACTACAGAGAACACTTCCATGGAAATACAGTTTCTGGTTCCTGGAGCACAATACACATTCAAAGTGTATGCAGTTGCAGCTGATCAAGTGACTGAGGGGAGATCCAGTCAAATTTCACTAGTTGCTAGTAAGCTCTCATTTTAGAGTTTTTGGCCCAATCCCACCCTTAGCCCTTCCACTTACAGTACCCTTACCCCTTGTTTCGTGTATTTGCTTGAAGGGGTGTCCCATTTATTTTTTGGTTGGAGGGTTAAGGGGAAGTAAACAAATGAGTATGAGAAATTTCCCTGAATACACCATCTACAGCAGCAGCATGACTGCAAAAGCAAACAAGGAGACCCACAAATGTAAAAAAGGGCATAGTACAAAGAAGCATCTGATTTATTATATTCATAATGATGTTAATGTGTTCAAAGAAATCGCTAAATTGATTGATGAAGCCTTTATTGATTGATTGAATCACTAATGATTAAATTTCACTAATGATAGTTCCCTATTAATATCCACTGAGGCAACACTGTGGCTCAGTGGTTAGCACTGTCACCTTACAGCAAGAAGGTCGCTGGATCGAGTCCCATACAGCATATTCTGTCTAGTCCATGGCATAACCAATTGCATAGGCAAGGCAAGTTTATTTATATAGTACAATTCATACACAATGGCTTTACATAAAGAACAATAAAAGTATAAGAAATAAAAACAAAGAATAAAATTATTATTCAAAACTAAAGGAATGAAAAAGACATAAGTGCAATCTGTCAGACATAGCACAGTGCTCATTCAGTAAAGGCACAGCTAAACAGATGGGTTTTAAGTGTAATGCGATTGGACGCTGACAATGGAAGTGCGGATCCAAATGCAGGTTTGTTCAAGAGAGTTGTCATACATACAATGGTCAGAGCAGGAGCAAACGGGTACATGCAGGGAACTCCAGAGCGTAGTCATAAACAGGCGTATGGTCGAAAGGCAGGCAGCAGACAGGAATAAACAATAAAACAAAGCAAAGGTCTAACATGGCAAGGCAAGGAAAATGCATCGTAATGTCACAGAAAAGAGACTCAGCACTGATGCATGTGTGTGTGTGCTGTTTATATAGTCCTTGTAATCAGTCCGTAACGATCCTCTGACTGTGTGTGTGTGTAATCAACGGACTGAGGAACAGGTGCATGTGAGCGGTACATGACTTCTCTGGGCTGGCGGTGACCAACTTTTCAATAAAAGAGCAGTTTCCTCTCTCTCCGGGTGCGCAAACCCGAGCCTTGCCAGTCTGGGACTCTTTCGCCAGGCTCTTTCGCCTCAGGCTTCCAGAGTGCAAGAGAACGGGCTCCTTTCTCTCACTCTAGCCTCATCACGGGATCCATTCTCTTATTTTCGGCTCTTCCTCGGGCCGCTCTGCTTCCCGGGGTGAGCACTCCCCTCCCGAGCTGCCCCTCCGTTGGCACGTCAGCGATTGCTTCGATGGTGCCATTAGCGCGGGCTCTGCCAGCCTGGTTAGCGCTGCCCAGCCCGTCGCGGTGGCTCATATGGACGATCGGACTCGGCTATGCGATACAGTTTGCCATTCGCCCTTCCAGGTTCACGGGTGTTCATTTCACGAGGGTCAGCCCCGTAAGTGCCCCTGTCTTGCGATAAGAGATTGCTGTCCTCCTGGCGAAGAATGCAATCGAGCAGGTCCCTCCAGCAGAGATGAATTGCGGGTTTTACAGCCCGTATTTCATCGTGCCCAAAAAGAGCGGGGGGTTAAGACCAATTCTAGATCTGCGCAGACTGTCATTTACACAAAATGCCGTTCAGGATGCTCACGCAGAAACGCATACTGCAGTGCGTCCGTCCTCGGGATTGGTGTGCAGCAATAGACCTGAAGAACGAGTATTTTCATGTCTCCATTCTTCCACACCACCGTCCATTTCTCCGGTTTGCGTTCCAGGGTTGAGCATGGCAGTACAAAGTCCTCCTCTTTGGGCTCTCCCTGTCTCCGCAGGTTTTCACCAAGCTCGCGGAGGGTGCCCTAGCGCCCCTTCGGCTTGCGGGCGTCTGCATACTCAGTTATCTCGACGACTGGCTGATACTAGCCTCGTCCCGAGAGCAATTGGTTATGCACAGGGACAAGGTGCTTTAGCACCTCGACCAGTTGGGGCTTCAGGTCAACTGAGAGAAGAGCAAACTTTGCCCTGTGCAGAGAATCTTATCTTATCTCGGGGTGGAGCTGGACTCGATCGATATGGTCGCGCAGACACTGTGCAAAGTCAGGGAGGACGAGGAGCAGGTCTTGTTCGTTGTGCCTCTCTGGCCCAACTGGACCTGGGTTCCAGAACTCACACTCCTCACAGCCTGCAGGGAGATCCATTCAAGCCACTCGACTCGATATCATTAAAAATTCTGTCTATATAGACAGCTCTGCTGACCGCGTTGACATCGTTCAAGAGATTCGGGGACCTGGAGGCATTTTTGGTCAGCAAATCGTGCTTGGAATTAGGCCCGGCTATGTGCCCAAGGTTCCTACCATCCCGTTTTAAGACCAGGTGGTGAACCTGCAAGCACGAGAAGGCAGACCCAGCCTATTCACTGCTTTGTCCCGTTCGCGCTTTGTGCCTTTACGTGGTACGAACGCAATCTTTAAGATTCTGTGAACAGCTCTTTATCTGTCCTGGTAGTCGGCAGAAGGGAAGCGCCGTATCAAAACAGAGGTTGGCCCACTGGATAGTTGATGCCATCGCCCTCGCTTATGAATGCCAGGGCGAGCTGCGTCCCCCGAACGTGAGAGCGCACTCTACTAGAAGTGTTGCCTCCTCCTGGGCGTTAGCATGCGGCCCCTCCCTTACAGATATCTGCAGAGCTGCAGGGTGGGCAACACCTAACACATTCGCAAGATTTTATAATCTCAGAGTGGAGTTGGTTTCATCCCGAATATTGGGTAAGCCCGATCAGTCGGGGGGAAATTAAGCTCGGTGTCAACAACGCTTGCTGCGCCATGCTACCTAACACGGAGATATGTGCGCCTTTTTTATTCTGCTAGTAAGTTTCCCATCTGGCGAACCCTTTTTACTCTTCAGAGTGATTGGTCGTCTGACGTACTCCCATAGTCTGTTCCAGACACACGTCTCCGTTCCCTATTCGGGGATCGTGGGTTACCGACGTAACCAGGACATTCTTCAGCGATCTGCACAGGCTGGATTGCTGGTGACTGTGACATTAAATCTTGATTTGAATGTGCCTAATGTTAGAGCTCATCTGATCATTTCTGGAAGCTGATTCATATTCCTCAAGTCAGGCATGTTGACTTAATTGTTGGTCATTATTGAGTTTTACCATTGAGAATCAAGTCTTAATTTGCGCCTCGTAACTTTCATTCCAAGGCACTTCTCAAATCTCTCACGGGAGTTATCTTCATGGCATGAGATTCAATGTTTAAATAACAAAAGCTTATGAATTTAGTTTAAACAGGAATAGCAACATAGTGTGAGCTACTTACATGCGGCACACATCACTTTCATTTTCACATGGAATCATCCCTAACTTTGGCACTGACTAATGGGACATTGCGGTGACATACATTCTGACATGCACAGAGACAGTTCAGAGAGTAAACCTGCAATTTTCATATGCGTATTGAACAGTGGAGGTCATACCGAATGGTTTGATATTACATTGAGTATTGTGATATCCCTAGTAAATACATAATACAGTTTCGTGCTTCAAATGATCCACCAGTCGTAACAGGGACGCATGAGGAAATCCCAACCCAGGCTCATTCTAAAATGTACCACTATATACATTTCTGGAGAGTGTCCCTGAAAGTACGTTTTTTTTTTGCAGCTTTTGTTTTCACAAATCCACCAGAGGCCGCTGTGTACGCTTTTTGAGATCTCAAATTTCTCTTGCAAGTGCCATTCGCACCTGCTCTTCTCAGGTAAATCCACCAGAGGCCACTATCGACTGACTGTTGACTGACTAAATGACTGACTGCCTGACCGATCGACTGACCCACCCTCCTCCTCCCCTAAACCCAACCAATAGTGTTTTCAAAAGCACCGATTGACCCGCCCACCCACTTCCCTAAACCCAACCGACAGTTTTCAAAAGCAATCCAGAAAAATAAAAGCCCTCGACTGATTTTTTTTACCACGTTTTCAGATTTGACCACATTCTCACCCTGATATTTGCTTGTTTATTTTATTTTTTGGTTTCTGTTTTTGTCTTACCTGCTTTCTGGAACATCCTTCACTGGACTCGAACAACGTTGTTGTGCTCAACTCCTATCTGCATCTCAAGTCCGCCAACGTACATGGCGAGCTAACTGGACAAACTGGTAACATCGGGAAAGCCGTCCATACGGAGGTAAACGTTCAGCTGGTAAATGCAAAAAGAAACAGCGTCAAACCACCACGTTGGATTCGTTTTAAAGACGAAATGCAGCCATACGTACCTCTGGCTACATAATCTGTGATCTCCAGAAATGTATATAGGGCTACGTTTTCAGAATGAGCCTATGTTGAGAAATCCAGAGGCTCATATGCTTTCCAGTTGAAAATGAAGTGTTTGTTCAAATACAGCACAACACAAATTTGTGAGGCAATAATCTGTTAAATGTGTTTGCAGCTTCTGAAATGACTACCACAGATGACATTTCATGGGACGTATGATGACATATTATGATGATGTGTGTGTGTGTGTGTGTGTGTGGTGGTGGTGGTGGTGGTGGTAGTAGTAATAGTAGTAGTGTCCCATTTCTTAAGGGAATATTTCCATCACTATCCCTTCACAATTTGATTCAAGGGCCAAGAGGAAGTTGCAGGGGTATAAAATAGAATGCAAATTAGTTTATGATTGCACCATTCCCATATAGTGTTGATTTCCCTGTTACACCAGCATTTCTGATTTACTTTTCTGTCCCCCACACAGAGCCAGATGTGATCAGGAATCTCACTGTGGCCAACATTACAACATCATCTGTTTTTCTGAAATGGGATGAACCTGTGGGAAATAGGTCTTTCTTTAAAATTCAGTGGAGCGATGATGATACATTCAACTATACAGCAACTAATGACACATGGTATTACATCACTGATCTGACCGCTGGTGTCAGTTACACCTTTACCATCACTTCTGTTGCAACAGATAAATCAACAGAAGGAGATCCTGTGGTTTCCTCAAAATACACAAGTATGTTTCCATATTTCTAGATAAAGTTGAAGTTTGAAATGTATTGATAAATTCTTTGTCTATTTGTTTCTCTTCAAGCATTATAACCCCTAAATGTCTCTTATTATTCACTCACAGAGCCTGATGTTATAATGAATCTTACAGCTGGTGATATTACAACATCATCTGTTCTACTAAGCTGGACTAAACCAAATGGCCAAAGCTCCCATTTTAATATAGAATATGGAAATAACAAAGTGACTACAAAGAACACTTCCATGGAAATACAGTTTCTGGTTCCCGGAGCACATTACACATTCAAAGTGTATGCAGTTGCAGCTGATCAAGTGACCACGGGGGAATCTACACAAATTGCACTGTTTGCCAGTAAGATCTTTGTTAATATTTTTTATCTGTACAATACACGCATATTGTTTCATTAGTCCATGTTTAATCCTCTTTTCACCAGCATTTATGATTTACCTTTTCATCCCCCTCACAGAGCCAGTTGGAATCAGCAATCTGGTTCTGACCAATATCACAACATCCTCTGTGGTTCTGACATGGAATGAACCAAATGGAAATAGATCTTTCTATAAAATTAACTGGACTGCTGATAAAACAAACAAAAATGAAACAGAAACAACAACTTCTGATTTTGTACAAATTACTAATCTGACTGCTGGAGTTAATTATACATTCTGCATCAGTGCTGTGGCAGCAGACAATTCAACAGAAGGCGCTGCTTTCTGCATCTCACAATTTACCAGTATGTACAGTTATATAATATGTGTTCTTCATTACATATGCTAAAAGTAATTGACTACTGATGGACCAATATTACATTCATTCATTTATTCATTTTCTTATCGGCTTAGTCCCTTTATTAATCTGGGGTCGCCACAGCGGAATGAACCGCCAACTTATCCAGCATATGTTTTACGCAGCGGATGCCCTTCCAGCTGCAACCCATCACTGTGAAACATACATACATACCTATTCACACTCATACACTACGGACAATTTAGCTTACCCAATTCACTTATACTGCATGTCTTTGGACTTTGGACTCCGGGGAAACCGGAGCACCCAGAGGAAACCCACTCAAACACGGGGAGAACCAATATTACATTTAATTAGTAATTTGTAAAAGCTCTAGAATTATTCCCACATTCAACACCATCTACAACAATTTGCCTTCAAAATGGCAGACTAAATATGAGGCCATATCCACACAAACAGAAGTATTTTTATAAATCGAGTTTTCCCTACTTTGTTTAGTAGACAATAAAATGTGTTGACCACTTGAAAATGCAAAAACCAATGCAATCTCACAGCAATTCATAACTTTTTGAGTTAGTGGCTAATTCATATTCATTTGTATGCTCTCATTCGCGCATTTTAGTATGATTTGCTTATCCCCATGTGGAGCAGACCTCCATTTACAAATTGTACATTTTCATTCAAATTAAATTGTATGAATTTGTACAAATTAGCCACTTTTCTGACAATACGTAAATAGTTATGTTTTTTCGTAGTATCAGGCTGGCAAAAACACAGTATGATGCACTGTCAAGAACATCCCAAACCAACAGGTGGCAATATAACTTTAAGTATAAACCCTTGTTGGCCAATCAGAAGCCAGATAGCACCACACAATCAAAGGAAAACAAATAAATGGTGCTAACTCTTACATCATGATGCAAAAAAAATATCTGTTCACACTTGGTAATAATGAGTTTTCATCAATCCAATCCCAAGTGGACAACACTAATTGCAGGTGTAAATGGGGTGAGAAAGATTTTCAGCTTGTCCACTTTCGACCACATTCAGAGGTGGTTAAAAACTAGATTGCTCTTTGCTTGTGTCTTTAATGTGGTGTAGAGTATTATGCGTTATGGAAACATCAAGGAAGACGCAGCAAAGAAATATCACTTATTAAATTAGAAATTCTTTTATTATTTTATGCAACACCCTTACATTTAAAACGAAAACATAGGTGAATTGGGTAAGCTAAATTGTCCATAGTGAATGAGTGTGTATGGATGTATGGAAGCCATTTGGAATTCCTGACAAGCCCCAATCAAGCATTAGCAAATCACTTGCTTTTGGTCAGACCGGGAAATACTTCTCTATGTGTCTCATGTCTTGTCCACTACCTGTATGCTCACCTCTGCCATCAATATGAAATTGAAATCAGTGTGTGCTCATTTAGTGATTTTTGTATTTCAGCTTTGCTTGTGTCCTGTATGATTCTGATTTTTTAACAACATTTACAACGGGGTATTCTTTCCATCATACAGAGCCTGATGTGATCAGGAATATTAAAGCATCGCAAATTACATCATCTTCTGTGTTTTTGACATGGCAACCGACTGGAAATATATTTTTCTTTAAACTTCAGTGGACTGATGATAAAACAAACCAAAATGCAACACAAACTAGTAACACATTTTATAATATTACTGATCTGACTGCTGGAGTCAATTATACATTCTGCATCACTGCTGTGGCAGTAGATAAATCAATGGAAGGAGCTGCTTTCTGCATCTCACAATTTACCCGTATGTATAATTTTTATTTATCTGTTCTTTGCTACATGGTACTATTTAAAGTAATTAAGTACTCCAGCAATTTTTTAAGTAATTAGTAAGATGTCTAGAATAATTCCCATGTCCTTGACTCTCAGCTTCACTTTACCTTGGTGCCTTTCTTCTTGTTGCTTGAGCAGTTCACAAGAGGCACGTTTAACTGACAGGGTACATTCAAGCTCTTCCGCCTCAATAGTGGGGCAGCCTGTGGTTGTGTGAATGTTCAATGGGTAGTAAAAGCAACTGCGGAGCATTTATGCCCATACAAAGGCACTTGGCATATGTCCATAGCCTGTAAGCTAATATCAGTTTTCAATGCCAAAGCTGCAGGTTAAGCTATCTTCAATGCAAAAGCCATCCGACACGTTCATCAGGCAAAGGCAATAAAAGAGCTAAACAAGGCCAGTTCTAAACAGGGATTGCATATTGCGACTGAGTTTGCACTCCCGGTTGACTATGTATAACACAGTCTCTTGGTTATGTCTAGATCTGTGGTCCAGGTATTCCATCTGGCTAAGATGTAAGATGACAAGACAATGTGCACTTTCTCAGTGCTCCTATCTCCTCATAGTCTCATAAGAGACACTGTAAAGGACAGTTCTCAGCAGTCCAATAGTTCACCCAAAGTTGAAAATGTTGACATAGTTTTTGTGTGAACTGTCTCCTTAAAGCAGACAAACCTGAGCCGGAGGCAGTTGAGATTAAGATCCTGCCTCTTAAAGGGATAGTTCACCCCAAATCCATTTGCTCAGCCTCCACTTGTTCCAAATTTGTTTGAGTGTGAACAAATGGTGAGTACATTTCATTTTTGGGTGAACAAAAGGGTGTGGAACACTTTCATATGACATCATAATGCATCAGATCAGATGACATTACAACATCCTCTCTTTCCCTAAGATGGACTAAACCAGTGGCTCTCAATTCCGGTCCTCGAGCCCCCCTGCCCTGCACATTTTGTATGTCTCTCTTATTTGACACACAAGGATCAGTTCATGGATCTCTCTGATAACAAGTTGATGATCTGAATCAGGTGTGTTAAGGGGGGCGAGGACCGGATTTGAAAACCACTAGACTATATGGTCATATTTCTATTTTTCCCCAAAAATATGGAGATAATAATGTGATCACAGAGAGAATCAAATTAAATGAACTGACAGAGCACAGTACACATTGGAAGTCTTTGCAGTTGCAGCTGATAATGCGACTGAGGGGAGATTCTATCAAATAATTGGATGTGTTTAATCTGAATGAATCTCACATCATCATGCTTTAATCAGAAAACGGCACAGTAACATTTTAGAATCTCAGACTAATGATTTTTCAATTTATAATTGCACAATTTGTACTGTATGTAAGAATACATTATTCTTTTCACCAACATTTGTCCCTTGCTCTCTTCTGTTCCCCTTACAGAGCCGGATGTGATCAAGAATCTCACAGTGACCAGTGTCACGTCATCATCTTTGAGTCTGACTTGGGAAAAACCAGCAGGAAATATAATTTTGTTTAACGTTCATTGCAACGGTGATGAAGCAAGTGTGAGTTCAACAATCAGTAACACTTCCTTTTACATTACTGGTCTGAATGCTGGAGTCAGTTATACATTCTGCATCAGTGCTGTGGCAGCAGACAATTCAACAGAAGGCAATGCATTCTGCATCTCACAATTTACCGGTATGTAAATCATTTATCTTTTTTATGTTACATAGAACATGTTTATTGTATTTTTTTACCATCCATTTTTAACTTGCTAAGTGGCATTTTGTACTAAATTAATTCATAATTGCTTCATTTCTACATCTGGTGTCATTCCCTCATTTGCCAAAACCGTAATCTCAGAATTGTGGGAAAATTTTGTGATTTTTTGGAACACATTTTCCAAGACCTATTATTTTTCAGAAACAAAAAAAAACTTTAATGAAACAGTTTTGATGAATAACAAAATATATCAAGTTATATCCAAAATTATGTTGGTATGTGTAACTATGGAGATTTTTCTTTAAAATATTAACTTCAAGACTCCCATTATACCTCTTTTTTGACTGTCTATTGCGAATAAAGAGAGAGACATGAATACTGGGTGTTGGATTCAAGTGCAAAATTTATGGAGAGAATTCGGCCAGCAATTCAAAATAATAGAGACAATTCAAGAGTGTAATCCGTTCAGCAGGCAAAAGGTCAAGGCAGGCGGCAAATAATCAAAACACGATAAACAATACAACAAATTGTAGCAATACTAACAAGACTACGCAACGGATGTGTGAATGGAAGGTGCATTTATAGTCCAAGTAATTAATGATAATGTCCTTCAGCTGTGTGTGTAATCAGAATGAACTTGAAACCGGTGTGTGAATGCAGGGTATGGTGGGATATGTAGTTCAGATGAGTGTTAACAAGGAATGATCTCCAGCGACTAGCGAATCGTACATTCAGCTTCAATTATCATACAATAATTAAGTTTCATTTTCATCTTTTTGTGTGTTTACTCTACCTATTCAAATTAAGATTTGCTTAAAACATCTATTTCCTATTTTATTATTAATTTCAGTAGTAAAAAGAAAAAATACATTTTGTGTCTGTCCTTATACCTTCTGGTCAACTCTGTTAGATTATAAAAAGACATTCTGTAAAGTCTGTACAGTCTGTAAAGCACTAATACAAAAAGGATGTGACTCGCTCCAAGTGATGTCACTTCCTCTTGCCGGAATCTCTGGAAAGCACTGAGATGTGTCATTATTCATTTCTCATTAATTTGTACAAAATGTTTAGGATACACTGACAGAAGATTAAGTATTTTTCAACTCTGTAAAATTAAGTAATTTCTTATTCCCTTTTTAGAAACCTTTTAAGAAACACCCATTTAGATAATATGATGAAAATGGTTTTAGACATGCCAATTAGTGTCTGGTTTGAGGTTAGCATCGTGAACTGAAGCACAAAATAGTCAAATCTGTTACTGTCGACTCTGTTAAGATTTTAAATGTTTAAGAATGGGTTAAACAACAATTAGTAAAAAAAAACAAAACTTTTTTAATTTTTCCCTATCATGTATTTTGCATTAATAATGGATGTAGTTTACTGTAAATTATACATTTGTTGTATATCATTTCAGTTTAACCCTTGTGTAGTATTCTTCAAATTGTCTACCCTTTCGTTATGTTCATGGCTGTTTTTGCCCCCATTGACTATCATTATAATGGCATTTTTTTACATTAAATATCATCATGCATCAATCATGCATTCTTGGTTGCTGGTGGTTTCCCTGTTGAGAAGTGGTAAAATTGATCACTTTTTACTCTTGATCATCAGTTGGCACCATTAACCCTTTACATAGGCCTGTGCAAAAAACAAAAAAAAAGTTTCTGGCTTTTATATGGAGTTCTATGGAGTATAACAGCCAATTATAGTGTGTGTGCATAAATACACTTACTATGTTTACTATGTTTTGAGAGCTGAGGTACGTATTTTCTACTTTCTCAAACATATCAAAATAAGTGTGCAAAGGTCTCACACACACACACACACACACACACACACACACACACACACACACAC
>CAIGQW010054506.1:5977183-6012747 GCA_903798125.1 Danio choprae
GTGAGAGTTGGTTTTAGGGTTGGGGTAGGGGTAGACATTACCAATAATACGAGTCATGGGTAATTTAATAAATAATATAAATAATTCTCGTTAACTTCCGATGACAACTGTATCCCTTCTAGCAACAGCCATGAATAACTACTGTTTGATAATTGCATCATGTTTGCTTTCTTGAGATGATGCTTCAAGAGTGAAATTACTGATATGTGACAACCCCTTTGATGACTACATTAATGCCAACTATGTCCCTGTGAGTATATACTGTACACAAAAAGAACATTCTAACATCTCACATGACCCCTACATGTTGCATCAATTTATATATATATATATATATTGTCTGTGTGGTCAGGGCTACAATTCAAGTAAAGAGTTCATAGCTGCTCAGGGTCCATTACCTGTCACGGTAAATGAATTTTGGAGAATGATCTGGGAGAAGAACGTCTACACCATAGTGATGCTGACCAGATGCAGCGAGCTGGGAAGAGTGAGTTCAATTTATAGCATTAAAATATTATTGTTCACTCTAAAAAGGAGTAAAATGTGAAAATATCTATGCGGAATTAAGCGAACCTAGGCCGGTCGAGAGAGCTTAATGTGTTGCAATTTAAGAAAACACATGCAATTGCAAAAAAACTGCCAGCAAATCAAGAAAAGTTCCTCATCAGTTTGACATCATACGTCTTGCAAATTCTAACAACACAAACATCTTTAAAAAACACTGCGTTTTCTCACAATGCAAACAAATTAAGAAAACGCCTGCATTTTCTCACAACACATGTAAATAGCCTGGAACACAACAGAAATGTTTCAAGGGGACCCTAAAATGAGATGGACACGGCCATTTAGGTTATGTGCTGCGTACCAATTCGCATACTTATACTACGCCCTAAAGGTATGTAGTTTTTTGGTGAAGGAAAAGTATATACTTTTGAGTGTGTAACAGAAGAGTATGCAAGCTTTGGGACATACTACTTCCTCGTTAACAGATCGTTATGTTGCTTAGTTAGATCCCCCGTCAATCACCTCAACACATCATCCACATTTCTTTCATATTTAATTACCTACCTGGGGCAGCATGGTGGCACAGTGGGTAGCACAATCGCCTCACAGCAAGAAGGTCGCTGGTTCGAGCCCCGGCTGGGTCAGTTGACGTTTCTGTGTGGAGTTTGCATGTTCTCCCCATGTTGGCGTGGGTTTCCTCCGGGTGCTCAGGTTTCCCCCACAAGTCCAAAGACATGCAGTATAGGTGAATTGGGTAAGCTAAATTGTCCATAGTGTATGAGTGTTAATTTATTCCCAAATTAATAAGGGGAATAAGCCGAAAAGAAAATGAATGAATGAATGAATGAATAACATACAAATATATGCATAACTAACTAGAAATGCAGGAGACATTTTAGCTTGTTTTTACACAGAGATTTACACAAACAAAACTTTGCATTAGATGTTGGACAGTGGGTGAAATTTGATTTTAAACCAAATGAGGGGGAAACAAACCTCATTTGAAGTATTTCTGTGATCATGGGCATCATTGCATTTATTAAAACAACTCCTCTAATACTGCACTACTAAACAATATATTATGAATAGCAGAAAATACCTTTACTTTGAGCTTGCTTTTCTTCATTTTTCGCCTCCGGAAAGATGCCGTTTGGTTTGGACGCCATTTCATTTTAAATTAAAATTCGATTAAGATCAATTAAAAATAGCAACGACACTTGTGTCGTTATATTACCTAAGACTTCAAGACTTTTTCGGCTTTATATCCAAAGTGAGCAATTTGGAGAGATATGTGAAATCTGTGTAGGAATACGTTACGTCATTCTAGTTCACCCAATTATTTTATTAAGTAATTTTTTTTTTCTCACCGTCATTGTGAATTGTATCGTGTTTAATGTGGTTTGTGCATTGCACATTGTTAATTATTAAACAATCGCGCTCGTCCTCACGCTTGTGTTCACAGGAAATATAATATAAAAGCATAATTTGTGGAGCCCTCTAAGAATCGCGGGGCCCTAGGCGACCGCCTATATTACCTGTTGGACAGGTTGGCACTGTCATTACTTGGTTGGTCTCACGCGTCCACCATGTTTGTAGTTTATTTACACTTTTTACAGGAGTTTGTAGTTCTAATCAAATTCACGTCCAACGCGCAATGTATTGTGGCCAATATTAGCGGTTAGAGTATGGACGGTTCTACACTTCGAATTATTACTGGAAAAAGTAAACCATATGAGAACCGTTGGCTTACTCTTTTCAACATACTATACTAATTCTATTTTCTAATACTATTTAGGACAGATAGTATGCCAATTGGGACGCAGCAATGTTTTTTAGGCTAATATTATACAAAGGTCAAGGGAAATGTGTAATCAGGATGTTAAAATAAACCAAAAACTTTCAAAGATCACCTACAACTTCACTGAGCATTAGTCACTGCACAATAAACATATCCCAGCTGGGTCCGACACGTTTTAGGGTCCCCATGAAACATTTTTGGTGTGTTCCATGCTATTTACATGTGTTGTGTGAAAATGCAAGCGCTTTCTTAATTTGTTTGCGTTGTAAGAAATCGCAGCGCATTTTTTGTGTTAGTGTTGTCTTGTTTGACAGTTTTCCTAAATTGCAGCACATTAAACTCTCTTAGCCACCTAACTAACCAGTATTTGTGCCAATGTCTCTAGGTGAAATGTGAAAAGTACTGGCCATCTGAGACTGACTTTTACCATAACATCTCCGTGACGACCTCCTCAGAGATAGAACTGGACGACTGGACAATTAGAGACTTCAGTATCAAAAACGTAAAGCAGCACTTCCTGTACTTGATATCTTCTCTTTTTTTGTCAGTACCATATACGACTGAATGTTGCTATTGTTGTATTGAAATGATTAATTTGTGGTTGATAATGTGGTTTAGGGCGGCACAGGGGTTAGCGCTGTCACCTCACAGCAAAAAGGTTGCTGGTTCGAGCCTCGGCTGGGTCAGTTGGCATTTCTGTGTGGAGTTTGCATGTTCTCCCCGTGTTCGTGTGGGTTCCCTCCGGGTGTTCCAGTTCAAAGACATGCGCTATAGGTGAATTGGCTAAGCTAAATTGTCCGTAGTGTATGTGTGTGAATGAGAATGTGTGGGTGTTTCCCAGTTATGGGTTGCAGCTGGAAGGAGCATTCGCTGCATAAAACATATGCTGGATAAGTTGGCGGTTCATTCCGCTGTGGCGACCCCTGATTAATAAAGGTACTAAGCCGAAAATGAATGAATGAATGATTATGTGGTTGATACTTCTGCAGGTGGAAACAGAAGAAAATTGTGATGTACGCCAATTCCACTTCACTGCATGGCCGGATCATGGAGTTCCACAGACCCCTGAGGTCCTATTAAACTTTAGATACCTGGTGAGAGAACACATGAACCAGTACTCATGCACCTCTCCAACCGTGGTGCATTGCAGGTGACTGTAAATATTCATACATTTATGGAAATATTAATTGGACTCTTTATTAACATCATCTTATTATTTGACCTCTTTCTCTCTTTCAGTGCTGGTGTGGGAAGAACAGGGACCTTCATTGCCATTGACCACCTGATCTCCCAGATTGAAAGAGACAGCATGGTGGACATCTACGGAATTGTTAATGATATGCGTATGCACCGACCTCTCATGGTGCAGACTGAGGTAGGAGACTCAGTATATCCAGCAGTATATCCAGTCTCAGTGCAAGTAAAAGTGATAGACCACCCGAACATGAAAATTTACTCACTATTTACTCAACCTCTTACTTACTTACCAAACTTTATGGGTTTCCTTTTCTATTGAACACAAAATAAGATATTTTGGGAAATGTTACAAAAAAGCCATTGACTTCCATAGTGGGAAAAACAAATATTTAACATAGGCTCATTCTGAAAACGTGGCCCTATATATAAGTTTCTGGAGATCGCAAATTATGTAGCCAGAGGAACGTATGGCTGCATTTCGTCTTTAAAATAATCGATATGGGGTGGTATGACGTCGTTCCTTTTCGTACTTACCAGCTGACCTCGGTGTGGAAGGCTTTTCCACTGTTACCAGTTTGCCCAGTGGCTCGCCGCGTACGTTGGAGGATTTGACGCAGAGCAGAGTTGACCGTGATGACAGGGTTTGAGTCCAGCGAAGAACGGTTCCTGAAAGTAAGTAAGACAAAAACAAAAGCCAAAAAATAAAATAAACAAGTAAATAACAGGGTCTGAAAACGTGGTAAAAATCAGGGGCTTTTCTTTTTCTGGATTGCTTTTGAAAACACTGTCGGTTGGGTTTAGGAAAGGAGGAGGGTGGGTCAGTTGATCAGTCAGTCAGTCAGTCAGTTGACAGCGGCTTTACGCGAGGGATTTACGCGAGAAGAGCAGGCGCAAATGGCACTCGTCAGAGAAATTTGAGATCTCAAATGAGTACACAGCAACCTCTGGGGGATTCGCGAAAACAAAAAACTGCAAAAAAATGTAGCTCCTGTGACATATTTGGTGCTCTCCCAAAATGTATATAGTGGTACGTAATCAGAATGAGCCTGGGTTGCAAATATTATGGAAATCAGTGGTCAAAGGTTTTTAAGATTTTTTTAAAACCTCAACTCTGCATATGCTTGACAATGGTCAAAAGCAAAGATTAATATGATATTAACAGTCCGCTCTGCATCCCAAATCCTATGCCGTACGAGGTGAGCTACCGAGCAAGCCGCTCACACCAGAATAGCCATCCATATGAAGTTAGTAGCGCGAAAAGGAACAGAAGTTGTTGGCGGCATCATACCACCCCGTCATTTTACACATATTTCTCAGTTCCCAAAAACATTTTGCCCTGGGCACATATTCCCAATGAGCATGTGTTGAAGATACAGGCACTGTCTGACTGCTAGAGGGAGGAAGGTCATACAGTACATGAAGTTTAATCTTATCTTGACCATGGACAATATTAAGTGGCCAATGGAAGGGGCTTTCTGGCTGGTATGTTACAATTAAGTTTGGGAATGATCGAATCTTGGTATGAGTGTACAAAGTACTGAACATAGTCAAAGTCCCTTTAAGGCAATTCATTTCACTCGGCGGCCATCTTTGAAACACCTTGGGCATTCTGTTTGAATGAGGAAACATCAAACTCTCTAAAACTGCTTGCCAAGCTTTAACATTTAGAGCAAATAAATTTAATATTAGGAATCACCAATAAAATTAACAACTGTCTATTTAGTTTCATTTTTAAACGTTTGAATCACATGAAATCTGCAGAAACTCATGCCTGGACTGAACTCCTTCCTCGGAGAATCACCAGTCTTTAGAGATGGATAGTTGGCCCCTGTACTAGAAGTCAGGGCTTCATTTGCCATATTGACCGTTACACTTTTGCCCATTCAAAACTATAAGAGTGACATGTCTTGTGTATTCCATATTCTTTGACATAGTGAAGATTCTTAGGGTAAAGTTGCTGTTTCCAGATGATCAAAGTGTATTGGTTTCTCTATAATGTATTGGTTGGCTAAAACACAGCCATGATCCAGCAACCTCAGAGAGGGGCGGGGCAGAAGCAGCTCATTAGCATTTAAAGAGATATGAAGCAAAACAGCTCACTGTGGACGGAGGTGTCTTTGACAGTCCCACGCAATTGATTTGTGTTGGGACAACACGAAGGAATTAAGTTAGCTTATTAGTTTTTACAAATTTAAGTGGATTGGACATAAAACAATTAAGTTGTCCCCAAATAAAACTCAAGAATTGTGTTGTTTCAGCTCACTTTAAATAAGTAGTTTGAACAAACAGCAAACATAATTTTTGGAGTTACATTTTTTTGAGTGGTTTTAACCACAGTTAAAGACATTTTATTAAAACCCAAAAAGAATCATATCAACTTGTGTCAAATGGGCATTCAGTGTAACTTTTAATGAACCCAGAATATTCCTTTAAAGGACATTAGCTTATCCATTAGCATGGTGCTGTGTTACTTTCACAAATGAGCTGCTATGTGAAACTCAATTTTCTTTTTTCTTTCTGTTTTCTTCAATAGGACCAATATGTTTACCTCCATCAGTGTGCATATGACCTTATTCAATCAAGAACTGCATCTAACATGGATTTAATTTACCAGAACACCGCATCACTTGAGATCTACCAGAATGTACATTTTAAGGAAACCACAGATCAGATGTGAATGATCAAATTTGTGAAATGGATGTAATTTATATTCTTGCACAATAATCAAATCATTTGATTAATGTTGTACTGTAAAAATGAAAACAAATAATGCAAATAATTTTTTGAAGTAAATAGCAAATAATGACCAAGTAATTGTGTTTATAATATTTTATTTAAGATTTTTTTCTTTGACGTTCAAAATAAATATTTGTTTAATTTGGCATAAAATTGTTATTTGGAATAAAATTAATTCATTCATTCATTTTCCTTTCGGCTTATTCCTTTTATTAATCTGGGGTCGCCACAGCGGAATGAACCGCCAACGTATCCAGCACATGTTTTACGCAGCGGATGCCCTTCCAGCTGCAACCCATCTCTGGAAAACATCCACACACACACACTATGGACAATTTAGCCTACCCAATTCACCTGTACCGCATGTCTTTGGACTTGTGGGGGAAACCGGAGCACCCGGAGGAAACCCACGCAAACACGGGGAAAACATGCAAACTCAACACAGAAATGCCAACTGACCCAGCCGAGGCTCGAACTAGCGACCTTCTTGCTGTGAGGCGATCGTGCTACTCACTGCGCCACTGTGCAGCCCTTGGAATAAAATATAATACAGAATTAAGTATTTAACTTTAAACACTAACATCTTTCCCCACTAGAAGGCACTGTCAACCCATCACTTCTATCAATGCACATGATTAAAATATGCACAGTTGCAATCAGAATTATTAAACCCCCTGAATTAATAGCCCCCTGTTTATTTTTTCCCCCAATTTCAGTTTAACGGATACGTTTTTTTAAACACATTTCTAAACATAATAGTTTTAATAACTCATTTTTAATAGCTGATTTATTTGATCTTTGCCATGATGACAGTAAATACTATTTTACTAGATATTTTTCAAGACACTTCTATACAGCTTAAAGTGACATTTAAAGGCTTAACTAGGTTAATTAGGTTAACTAGGCAGGATAGGCTAATTAGGCAAGCTATTGTATAACAATGGTTTGTTCTGTAGACAATCGAAAAAAATATATAGCTTAAAGGGGCTAATAATTTTGACCTTAAAATGTTTTTTAAAAAATTAAAAACTGCTTTTATTCTAGCAAAAATAAAACAATTAAGACTTTCTCCAGAAGAAAAAATATTATCAGACATACTGTGAAAATGGGCAGCACGGTGCCGCATTGGGTAGCACAATCGCCTCACAGCAAGAAGGTCGCTGGTTCGAGCCCCGGCTGGGTCAGTTGGCGTTTCTGTGTGGAGTTTGCATGTTCTCCCTGTGTTAGCGTGGGTTTCCTCCGGGTGCTCAGGTTTCCCCCACAAGTCCAAAGACATGCAGTACAGGTGAATTGGGTAAGCTAAATTGTTCGTAGTGTATGTGTGTGAATGAGTGTGTGTGGATGTTTCCCAGTGATGGGTTGCAGCTGGAAGGGCATCTGCTGCGTAAAACATATGGGGGATAAGGCGACCTGGGCGACCCCAGATTGATAAAGGGACTAAGCCGAAAAGAAAATGAATGAATGAATACTGTGAAAATTTCCTTGCTCTGTTAAACATAATTTGGGAAATATTTAAAAAAGAAAAACAAATTCAAAGGGGGTTTAATAATTCTGATTACAACTGTATGTTACATTATAGTGGTTACAATTTTTTTTAATAAGAATTATAAAAGTAACAAAAGACTGCTGTGATCTTATTAGATAGTCTTAATAATAGTGGTGCTTATTAGTTAACTGAATATGTTGTGTTTTATTTTTATACAGCTAGTGTTCGCTTAAACCTGTAAGCTTACAATACTATAACAGCCTTGTTTATTGCAACTTTGTTTTAAAGCTATCACCTCAGCCACTGTACTAATATATGATTACTGTATTGCTATTAGCACAGCACATTTATTCTTGTGTGATGTTGTCTGAATATATTTCATAAAGCACTTTTTGCTTATTTTTTTTAACCGTTAATGCCTTTCTGTCAGGGATGAAACTGCTCAGCGTTATGAAAGATACTCTCAAACTAGCTTGCTAAGCTAAGTTACTCCATTAAATTAGCTACTACCAAATTACTCTTCTAAAATGAGTTAGCTACACAAGTTTTTACACCTCAATGTAGTTAGTTAGATTAAAACTACTCTTTTTTTCCACAATGACGTAAATTACGATGAATAAGCATTAATGAGGAATGCTTTAAGTATAATTTATGATTCAATACAATGAAAAGGTCAAAGCGTATTTGTTATTATTTTGCACAGTAGTGATTTCAAAATTGACTTTGACTTGTATTTCATTGCAGACAATATGAACACAAAATATTTCGTGTTTTGTCTGGTCAGCTTCATTTTATCTGTAAATATACATCCTTTCCTGTCATTCAGACCTGCAACACATTACAAAAAACAAGCTGGGACAGGAGCAGTTTAAGGCTAGTAATCGGGTAAATGGGTTAAATAATGACGTGATTTGAAACAGGTGATGTCAACAGGTGATTGTAATTATGATTTGGTACAAAAGCAGCATCCAAGAAAGGTCTAGTCCATTAGGAGCAAACATGGGCCGAGGATCCACAATGGGCCAAGGAGTTTGCCCACAAATACGTGAGAAATTGATTAAAATATTTAAATACAGTGTTCCTCAAAGAAAGATAGGAAGACATTTGGATATTTCTCCTTCAATAGTGCATACCATAATAAAAAGATTCAAGGAATCTGGAGGAATTTTAGTGTGTAAAGGACAAGGGTGCAAGCCTAAGCTGAAATACCGTGATCTCCAATCCCTCAAGCGGGACTGCATCAAGAATCACCATTCATCTGTAAGCAATCTCACTCATGGGCTCAGGACTACTTTGACAAACCTTTAAGTACCACAATAAGTAGTTACATCCATAAATGTGCCAAATAGAAGAAGCCCATGTTAACAGTGTCCAAAAGTGCCATCAACTTCTCTGGGCTTGGAGGCATTTGGGATGGACCATCACACAGTGGAAATGTGTACTGTGATCAGATGAATCAGTATTTCAGGCATTTTTGGGGAGAACTGGATGCCATGTGCTCCGGACCAAAGAAGAAAAGGATCATCCATACTGTAACCAGCAACAAGTCCAAAAGCCAGGGTCTGTTATGGTATGGGGTTGTGTCAGTGCCCTTGGCAAAGGTAAGTTGCACTTCTGTGATTGCACCATTAATGCTGAAAAGTACACAGATTTTGGAGCATAATATGCTGTGTTCTTTTTCAGGGATGCCCATGCATATTTCAACAAGACAATGCAAAACCACTTTCTGCACACATTACAAAGTCCTAGCTGCAGAGGAAAATGATACAGGTACTTGACTGGCCCGCCCGCAGTCCTGACATGTCTCCAATAAAGAATGTGTGGCGCGTTTTGAAGCCTGAAGGCCCTGTACTGTTGCATACCTTAAGACTTGTTTGCAGGAAGGATGGGACAAAATTACACCTGAAACGCTTCATCTCTTCAGTCTCTAAATGTCTTTTTAAGTGTTGTGAAAAGGAATGGCAACATTACAAAGTTTTACTGTTCCAACTTTTTTTTTTTTTTTTTTTTTTGTGTAGCAAGAACCAAAATTGTAAAACATGGTTATTAAAAAAAATACAAAATCATGAGGAACACATTAAATCATGTTTGTTGAATAATCTGCAATGAAATACAAGTTAAATAAAATTTAGAAGTCACTTCCTATTTTTTTATTTGTGTATTCCATACGGTCCCAACTTTTTCTGATTTGGGCTTGCACTAAAATGTAGCATTTTAATAACAAACTGTAAGTAACTTAAATTAAACCCAAAGTAGCATGTTCTCAAAAATAAGAAGGATGGAAAAATGTGAGTTTAAAAGTGATCCCATTTAACTCTGCTTTAACCCTCTGACAACTGTTACCGCAGACAACATATATTACATAGGTCATTTTGGTTACTGCCATATAATAAAAACGTTCCATTGTTATATAGCTATATAGTTCACCTAAAAATAAAAATTTAATAATTCAACCTAGCGACATCATTTACACATCCTTCAATTCCTTCTAACCTTTTCAAATTATTATTGTTGTAGAAGTTTATTGGTAACCGAAAGCATAGTGTTGAAGTCAATGGCTAATGGTTACCAAAATTCTTCAAAATATCTTTAGATAAGTGGAACTACTTGAGAGTAGGCATATGTAAATGTGAGTACTTTTTGAAAATATTTTGATCCCTTTAGCTATCTTTTTAAGTGAAATATCTTGACATCTAACGGAATATTTAATTTTTTTGTGAAACTGAATGAATGACTAAAATAACCAGTAGATGGCTGTAGAGCACAGGTGTCAATTCCAGTTCCTGGAGGGCTGCGGGTCTGCACAGTTTAGTTCCAACCCTGCTCCAACACACTTACCTCTAGGTTTCAAACAAGCCTGAAGGACTCAAGAGATAATTGAGCCCAGGGCTCCCGCCTGGTCAATAAGCATATAAGGGGGTACGAGATCAGATAGTTCTCGAGAGCTCCCCCTGGTACAGGAGGAAACCAAGGAGATGGGGGGGTTTCTTTAAAAACGAAGATAAGAGAGTAGGATTTTTTGACAGGCTACTTATAGGAAGTTTGTATTAATCTGATTGGCTTACTAGTGATTACAGATGAGAGATCAGCTGCGATCAATCATATCACGTGCTCCTCTCGAAATTAGTTTGTGAAACTTCACTTTGAGAAAGGCATATGATGATACAATACAAGTGTATAATTAAATAGTTTTCAGAAAATTGGTTCAACATGAATCATCATGTGAAGTCTGATCAATTAATATAGTAATTTTCTTTCTAATAATAGGTTTTAAAGCTATAGCTGACTTCTGACAGACTTCTGATTTGATCTTCTCATTTTTTTGTAGCTGGAAAATAGACTTAAATGGAAAATAGTTAAATAGACTTAGGCATTCATTTAGATGTTCAAGCATGAAACGAGATGAAGGACCATGTAAACGCTAGCACAATCAGTTCCAGTAGGCTAGCACAGAATCTCCATTAAAAAATATATATTTTAAAATGTTTCGATTTTAAAGACATGGCGGAGATAAATGGAATTTAATGCAGTGCTTCTCGTACGGTCGTAGACCCACTGTATAATGTATATCAATCAGGCATCAATCCGATTTTTTTAAGAAATAAGATCTTAAATGTGGCGATTTGGTAATGCAAGACCGGAAGCTCTTGGGCTGGCTGACTGAAAATTAAAAGTCTGTGTTCATATATCCCATTGTGCCGTGTCTTTAAAAGAATAGTTTGACCAGTCAACGCTCAAATGGTTCAAAACCGTCACAAATTATAATTTCTTTCTTCTGTTAAATACAAAACAAGATGTTCAGAAAAATGGGGTTAAAGTTCTACATTTTAAGGATTTTAGAAAACGACAAGACGTGGAATGAATCATTTAATCTATTCATTAATTTTCCTTTGACTTAGTCCCTGATTTATCAGGGGTCACCACAGCAGAATAAACCGCCAATTACTCTGCCATATGTTTTACACAGCAGATGCCCTTCCAGCCACAACCCAGCACTGTGCTGGGAAACACCCATACACTCTCACATTCACACACACACTCATACACTACGACACATTTTTTGTTAATCCAATTCTCCTATAACACGTCTTTGGACTGTGGGAGAAACCGGAGTACACGGAGGAAACCCCCCATACCCCCCCCCCTCCCCATTAATTAAAAAATTAATTCTTTAAGTGCATTTTACCACTCTGTCACCAGTTTGGATGTGTGTATTGGTGCATTATCATCCTGATACATGGCACCACCTTCAGGATACAATGTTTGAACCATTCTCCAGAATGTGAAGGCAGTGACTAACCCATCTAGCACAAGTATTGGGCCTAGGGAATGCAATGATATTGCAGCTCAAACCATCACTGATCCACCCCCTTGCTTCACTCTGGGCACGCTTCTTTGGTAATTCTCCACACCATAACTCTTCCAGATGTGGGAATGAACTATCATCAGACAACAATACATGTTTCACATTGTCCACTGCTAGTACCATTGAAACTGACGTTCGGCATTGGCACGAGTGACTAATTTGGCCAGTGTTTCAGTTTCATTGTCCAACCCCAAGTATATGAGCATACAGGAACATATTAGACTTCATAACATTTAATACCATATTTCATATTTCAGTTTTAAGGCAATCAGAAACTGATAAGAACACTCTAGTTCTTATTATAGTGTGGCATGAACATCAAAAAAGTCTAAACACTATAACAAACCAGGCTTATGATATCAAATTTTCTTGTTGCTATTAATTGCTGAAGCTTTTATGGCAGTATTTGGTATTATCACAATAAAGTTGCAAAAAGTTACATTTTAACAGATTTTGTATACATGTTTAAACAAATTAAACAGATTAAACAAATGCTTCAACAAAAATTAAATCGCAAAAGCATTAAAAAGTACAATAGCTAATATTTCAAAATAAAATTTCTTTAAATGAGAAAATGCAAGATTTATCACATTTACTACTACGTTAATGTTAGTTTCAAAATACAACTGAATTTTATTAGTTATTAACTCCATTTATGCACAACATGCAATTAGATCACGACTTTGATTTTAACATTAATTAAGAAATTAATGTCACCTAAGATTAATAAATGCCACACTGTAAAAAAAAATGCTGGGTTCCACACAATTCCTTCATGTTGTCCCAACATGTAAAGATTAAGTTAACTTCATTGATTTTACAAATTTAAGGTGATTGAACATAAAACAATTAGGTTGTCCCTGAAAAACTTAAGAATTGTGTTGTTTCAGTTCGAACAAGCAGCAAAATATATATTTTTGACTGTAGTTTTTATTGTGAGTTTAGTTAAATCATAGCTATGATGTTAACCATTGAAGCTTTATTGCAGTTAACGAACAACAGGCAGTTGTGAACGCCACTACAAATACAATTCTACATTCATAGAAAGCACTCTGAAAAGATTAAAATTGAGCCCAGGGGCCTCAATATTGGGCCTCAATAATTATTCACAGTATTTTGAAGTGACTGTGATATAACTATTGTGCGAGTTCATTATCACAATATATTGAATTATTGAATATTGGCATGTACCACTGTCTGCTATTTTACTGTAGTATCTTACAAGTATAGCCTACAGTTCAAAACCATTCATCGGACTATTCCTATTGAACAACACCCATTCTTGTCTTATAGGACAATTCTAAAATACCTTTTTTTGATCCACTTCAAATGTTGACTACTGAATACGACTACAGTATTAACCCTATTAGCTACCGTTTTTGAACTCACTATAGAAAAGGCTTAGTATGCTGCAGTAAGATGTAAACAAACTACTGTAGGCTATACAGTACTAGGCTACACTATGCTATTTTTATGTGGGAGTGAATGTATGATGTGGGCAGGGATATCCTTATTAATCATCATATATACACTCAAAAACTGATTTTTGCTGCTTGTTCAAACTACGTATTTAAAATGAGCTGTAACAACACACTAAATTGTTTTATGCTCAATTCATTAAATTTGTTACGCTAACTTAATCGATTTGTGTTGGGACAACACGAATGAATTGTGTGGAACCCTGCGTTTTTGGTACCTGACTGAAACAAAACACGAATGCTGAAAGTTCTGCTGTCCAGAATGACGTCAGGCTTTATGAGGGTTATATCCAGCACCGCGTCTCCACTCTGGCTGGTTAAGCGCCTCCTTTCCTCCAAAGGCATTTCCTGCCGTCCGCGCTCCCAGAATACACAGCTGCACGCCAGCGGTTATGGAATGCTATGGACCGCTATTTTATCTCTCCATCATCTTCCACCTCTTGAGGATGCAGGTGTGCACGGTTAACTTCCAACTTCCAAGCGTCTCGCGTCTGGAAAGCAGCGTTTCGAGCGGCCTTCGCACATTTTAAGACGGCATAATTCGCGAGCTTTACTTTTGTTTCGGGACAAACGCGAGCTTCGTATACAGTTCCTTTCCATTGAATACATGAGGGACGGTTACTGAAGCGGTCGGAACCCAATAAGAGAACCAGACCCGTTCCTGAGATCTGAAATGAAGTCGTTTGGATACGTCTAGATCTCCTGCCACGTTTCTGTCTTCGAGGGCTGAAGTTGCGACTGCAACAGAGGTGAGAGAAATCTGCGATAAAATATGATACTGAATTACAGTTGCTGTGTTATCAATCACGGTGGAATGATGGGCTGTTCAGTAACAAGCATCATTCGTTAGGCTGTTTGTATTTGGATGTGAATGTCATTATTGAATTTCCTATCCGGGCTCCATCTATCCATTCATCCATAACCAGCACGGATTCTTTAAACGGCACAGAGCCGCGTTATTCCGTTATATCTGTCATCTCTGCAGTTGAAGTGACGCATGGATATGTTATTTTATATACGCCTTTCTTGAGTGCAGGTCACTTTAAAGAAGATATGTCTTTATTTTATGTTTGAGTAACATGTGATGCATACACATTTAATATTGTTTTATAAAATATAAAACAACAAATTTGTATTGTATTAAAAGAAATGATAATTGAGAAAAGTAAAAGAAGCCTTATAGTGTATATAGTCACTGCGGGCAGATGAATGATTTAATTTAAACCAGTTTATTATTATTATTATAACTATTATTATTATTATTAATATTATTATTATTATTATTATTATTATTATTATTGATAATAATAATAATAATAATAATAATAATAATAATAATAAATTCATATAATAATTATTATATTTCTTTCTATTATATTTATAGAATTAAAAATATTTCTGGATTAGATGTTAAAATAATCAGTCTTTTTGAAGCTTTTTGTTTGAAAGCAATGTACTTGTAAAAATATATATATGTAAAAATATATATCTAAAATACAATACTACTATACCAAACACAATGCAAAGTATGTGCTATTTTATTTTTGTGTTTATTTATTGATTGATTGATTTTAAAGATAAGAATAGGCTTCAATTTGTAATATATTACTTTTTTATCTGACACTGCTAATAATAATAAAGAGAATATTAAAGTTTTGGGTACAGACGACAACATTTTCGAAACAATTTCCATTCACACAGATCTACAAAAAGGACATTGTATTATGTGTGCCAGGCTAGTAGTTGGTGACACTACACATCTGCATACATGCATCCTTTTACACACAGACACAATCATGTTATTGTTTCTGTTGCCAAATACTCACGCATGGCTGTAGCTTAAATACATAACATGCATTTACATGAAATCACTGCTTTCACAAAGACAGTAAATGTGTTCTTATTGCTTGCAGTTTGAAACCAATTTTCAAACGTTTGCATTTTAAGGGCTCCAAAAATGAACAGTTAGTAAATATACCATATTTGGCTGCTGACATCAGCCAAAGTCAATCCATTCCCACTCAGTAAGGGGGTGTGAAAAGTGTGTTGGCCTGATATGAGTTTGCGTGTTTGTTTCTCTTTTGTTAGGATAAAAGAAATACATCTAGAGATATGCAGTGCTATATGTCAAACCCTGCTCATTAAAATGGTCGACTACGAGTTGACATTCAGTACCAGGCTGCATGAACAGAAGTCTCCAGTGACATGTTGGGAAGAGCAGACTAAGAATCCAGCGTTCCCTAACAACCCAGTGTTTGTTCTTTAATTTATTCGTACCCTCCTGTTCCAACTGTGTCGGTTTTCGCGCTGATAGCTCCTTGTGAGAACTCCAGACAGCTGAATTCTTTTTTAAGGGGTCGTTGACTGGTCAGCTTGCACTTCCTGTATGTGCAGCTGAGCTCTATATGATGGTGTCTGTTACCTAATATTGTTGTTAGATTTAGCGCAATATGAACAGACTACCAGTTGTACCATTTTAAGTTGATTCCCCTCAAATAAGTAAACACTATGGTACTATAAAAAGCATTTATTTTGGAGTGTAACATTGGCTCAGCAAATACCATTAGGGATAGGGCTGTTTGACCAATGGCAGTTGAAATGTGTACTTAATGGTGGATAAAATAAACAAATAAAAAAATCTAGAGCATATTATAGCACTGAAAAAGCCAACATAGGCTCATTCTGAAAATGTAGCTCTGTATACATTGGTGGAGATCGCGAATAATGTAGCCAGAAGTATGTATGACTGCATTCCGGCGGTATGACGTCGTTCCTTTTCGCGCTTTCCAGCTAACCGCTTACCCCCGTATGGACGGCTTTCCCGCTGTTATAGTTTGTTACAGGTAAGACAAAAACAGAAGTCAAAAAATTAAATAAACAAGTAAATAATAGGGTGAGATCTGAAAACGGGGTAAAAATCAGGCAAGGGCTTTTCTTTTTCTGGATTGCTTTTTAAAACTGTCGTTGGGTTTAGGGAAGTGGATGGGCGGGTCAATTGGTGCTTTTAAAAACACTATTGGTTGGGTTTAGGGAAGGAGGAGGGTGGGTCAGTTGATCGTTCAGTCAGTCAGTCGACAGTGGCCTCTGGTGGATTTACGCGAGAACAGCAGGCGCAAATAGCACTCGCGAGAAAAATTTGAGATCTCAAAAAGCATACCCAGCGGCCTCTGGTGGATTTGCGAAAACAAAAACTGCAAAAAAAGTACCTCCTGGGACATATTTGGCGCTCTCCAGAAATGTATATAGCAGTACGTTTTCAGAATGAGCCTGGGTTGGAAACAGCACTCATTAGAGTTACAAACTTGCTCTGATCATCCGATTGTTGTTGCGTTTCTTTGTTAATGTTGTTGGACCTCATGTTGCATTTGATTCATCTAGATATTGTTGAAAATGATGTTGGTATTACTGGAACAGCATTGCTTGGTTCAGGTCTTACCTATCGGATCGTTATCAATTTTTATTAGTTAATGAAGACATGTATTGATAAAAGTATACTGTGGGGTACCTCAAGGCTCAGTCCTTGGTCCCTTGTTTTATACATTATATATGCTACCGCTATGTGATATAATCTAAAAACGTTAGTCTAAGTAACTATCATTAAATAACGGAATTTGTTTCCACTGTTATGCCGATAATACACAATTTTATATTTCCTTACATACAAATTGTATAGCTGTAATAAAAAATTGGATGACTAAATGTTTTCTATTACTAAATTCTAAAATATAACATATAGCAAATATAGCATATTTTACTTGTTAAATATAATGTTTCCCTTAACAAATATCATTTTGTAAATACAAAAGGTTTGGGAATGACGTTTTAATCTATCTTCAAGGTAGAACGATTGTCTTTTGTTTTAGCATGATGATAAGATTTTTAACAGATCTCTGTTAATTCGCTTTGAGCTGCTACATTCTAGTAGTGCCAAGCTCTTCATATTTAGCCTCTCATCCACAAGTGCTGTAGTCCAATAGGAACTGCTGATTACTCATGCTTGGCTTATGCCTGAACGCTTGAAATATGGCCAGGTTGTTTCTAGAAGTGGATTTACATGTGAGTGGGTTAGATCTTTTTTTTTTTTATCCATTTTTTAACTGTTTATAAACTGTTGCACTTAGGGATGAACTGGTGTAGAAAATCTGGCGGATAATGACTACAAGATAATTATTTTTAAGTTATGTCAGATATTTTAAAAACTGTATTGTTTTATCTATTGTAAAACACTATAAATCTAATCAATAATGTGCAGTATTATAAATGGATATTGATAAAAAATTATATATTGTGTTTCGTTCTGGTAAATAGCAAAACGTTAAAAAGTTTTTTATGAGTGCATTAAAGGGATAGTTTACCTAAAAAATAAAAAATCTGTCATCATGTTCTCACTTGTTCCAAACTTTCATTCATTCATTCATTCATTCATTCATTCATTTTCTTTTCGGCTTAGTTCCTTTATTAATCAGGGGTCGCCACAGCGGAATGAACCGCCAACTTATCCAGCATATGTTTTACGCAGCGGATGCCCTTCCAGCTGCAACCCATCACTGGGAAACATCCATACACACTCATTCACTATAGACAATTTAGCTTACCCAATTCGCCTTTACTGCATGACTTTAGACTTGTGGGTGAAACTGCAGCACCTGGAGGAAACCCACGCGTACACTGGGAGAACATGCAAACTCCACACAGAAATGCCAACTGACCCAGCTAAGGCTCGAACCATTGACCTTCTTGCTGTGAGGCAATTGTGCCACCCACTGTGCCACCGCATCGCTCTGTTCCAAACTTGTATGAGTTTATTTCTTCTGGTAAACAAAAAAGAATGTATAGTAAAGAATATTATTGGTCTGTCTGAAGGATTTCATAGTAACTTAATCCGTTTTGCCAGATTAAAATTTTTGTTTTTTTAACTGTACTTTGGATTTAGGCGACACGGTGGCTCAGATGTTAGCACTGTCGCCGCACAGCAAGAAGGTCACTGGTTCGAGTACCGGCTGGGTCAGTTGACATTTCTGTGTGGAGTTTGCATGTTTCCTCCAGGTGCTCCGGTTTCCCCCACAGTCCAAAAACATGCGGTATGTGTGTGAATGAGTGTGTATGGATGCAGTATAGCAGCTTGAAGGGCATCTGCTGTGTAAAACATATGCTGGATAAGTTCTCAGTTCATTCCACTGTGGCAACCCCTGATGAATAAAGAGACTAAGTCGAAAGAAAATGAATGAATGAATGTACTTTGGATTTCTTTATCCCTGCTCTTAGTGTTTCTTCTCCCACAGACTGACATTTTTGGACGTTTAATGAGGCATGCTGCAAATTATTTCTTATGTTATACTGGGTATTTATTTCAAAATGTAAATTTTTGTTTTGTATTTATTCGTTGATGTTTTTTGTCATTTAAAACTAATACAATTTTTCAACATAGGCTTATTGTGAAAATGTAGACATTTCTGGAGAGCTCAAATCCCAAAACTTGTACAGTAGATGCAAATTCTGTGCTTTTGCAAATGATAAAAAAAAAAAGGTTTGTATTGATTTTATGTAATTTTATGTAAAAATGGCGTGAACCCAGGATAAAAACAGGATATATTTACTTTTGCCTGGCTCAGCTTATTTTCATCTGGTTGACACAACATATTTTATCAAAGCGGAATTTCACCTCACGTAATATACAGAACAGACAGTAAATAAGATAAACTAGATATGAAAGTTTGAGGACAATTTTGAAAAAATAAGGATAGATAGATAGATAGATAGATAGATAGATAGATAGATAGATAAACGGATAGACAGACTTAACTTATTAGCATGAATTGGTGTTATTAACATATATTTCCGGTATGGATTAACACATTGCTAGGATGTTTCCAGTATGGACTAGCGTGTTTTAGTATAGATTAACATGTTGTTAACTTGTTTCCAGTATGAATTAGCATGTTGATAGCATGTTTCTAGTATACAATAGCAGACCGGAATTTCACCACACCCAATATATACAGAGCAGACAGTAAATAAGATAAACTAGATATTAAAGTTTGAAGACAAACTTTATGGTGGCTTTATGGTTGGAAGTAATTTGTTCAGTTTGAAACAGTTTGAAAATGTATGGTTAGATAGATAGATAGATAGACAGACTTAGGTTATTAGCATTGGTGTTTATAGCATATATTTCTGGTATGAATTAGCATGTTGGTAGCATGTTTCCAGTATGAATTAGCATGTTGCTAACATGTTGCTAGCATGTTTTTAGTATGGATTTGCATGTTGTTAACATGTTTCCCGTATGAATTGGCATGTTGCTAGCATGTTTCCTGTATATATATTAGCAGATTGCTAGCATATTTCCGGTATGAATTAGGATGTTGTTAGCATGTTTCCAGTTTGAATTAGCATGTTTGTAGACCAAAGTATAGACCTGCGCTGTAGAAAAGAACTTTAAATGACTTCTGTTGTGATCTAGCACTATATAAATAAAAATAAAATAACTTGACTTTCAAGGTGGGCTGGGGTACAATATAGGAGAAACACTGTAGTTGCAACTCTTGTGTCATCAGAACAGGGTGTTCAATGAACCACGTTTCCATTTAGAAAACATTTAGCTAAGTTTGAATGCAGCCCAGATCTTTCAAAGTAGGGGTGTCATGATATCAAATTTTTATTGGGCGATATATTGCACCACAATTGATTGCGATAATGCATATTATTGTCGTTTAAAGACCATTTTGTTGCAGTTCTTTATATAATATCAGTATGACAGTATTATAGCATAATAATGCAAGTACACTCTTACAACTATTTTATCATTAAAAATATTAAATATATTTACTATACACAATCTCTCATGTGTCTCATATAATACATATAAACATAATCTCATATGTTTATGACATTAATATGGTCATTGTTAGCCTCGGCTGGGTCAGTTGGCGTTTCTGTGTGGAGTTTGCATGTTCTCCCCGTGTTGGCGTGGGTTTCCTCCGGGTGCTCCGGTTTCCCCCACAAGTCCAAAGACATGCGGTATAGGTGAATTGGGTAAGCTAAATTGTCCGTAGTGTATGAGTGTGAATGGGTGTGTATGGATGTTTCCCAGAGATGGGTTGCAGCTGGAAGGGCATCCGCTGCGTAAAACATATGCTGGATAAGTTGGCGGTTAATTCCGCTGTGGTGACCCCAGATTAATAAAGGGACTAAGCCGAAATGAAAATTAATGAATGAATGAATGATCATTATTTATATTATTACAAAAATGATCAAGCTCATTTTTATATATTACACAATAAGTCAATTAAAGAACTGTTTTTGATACTGTGGTTAAAAAAAGGGGATGCTGCAAAGCACATCAGGAGAAAATAAGTAATCTTTTTGAACATAAATGGATGTAAACCAAGTCGTCGAAGACTCCTAAAACAAAATGGAGAACCTAAATGGTGTAATGGAGCACTTTAAAACCAGCATAAAATGAAAAGTCAGTGATGTAGTTGATTAATCTTATGGAATGTAAAATATTTAGTGTAATAATAATCATAATACTAATAATGACAATAATAATGTAAGTAGTTAAACACTTTATAATAAACACTGCAGTATTCTTTTAAAAATATGAAATTTAGTGAAATTTCTATTTTGGTTTGAAAAATGCTAAAGCTAAGAGCTAACCTCATGTTTCAGCATGT
Organism: Danio choprae; assembly: GCA_903798125.1. NCBI lineage: Eukaryota > Metazoa > Chordata > Actinopteri > Cypriniformes > Danionidae > Danio > Danio choprae. Next base: position 5,998,425 of record CAIGQW010054506.1, read on the forward strand.
TTAAACGGATATGTTAATACTGGAGCACAATAGAATCCTTCATTTCTTTGTTCTGGTGTTTCTTGCAGTGTCTGAAGGCCCGTGAAATGTTTGTTTGGAACTGCCAGTGCCAATTCATTAAAAGCATCCTGGTTAATACCTTTACACCTAATCCATTATGTTAAGACCTAACATGTCTGACAAATACAAGGGTATTGCTTGGCAATGAATGATGGAGAATGTTTTTTGTTTAAATATATCAGTGACTTATACAAATAGTTTACACAGTATATCAGCGATCCAATATTTACAGGTTACTAAAAGTTCACTTATACTCTGTTACTTAGGCTATATACGGATATGTGCAGTATCCGACTACGCGATCACAAGAAACAACCTGTTAAAATTCATATCTATATTGAATGTGCAGTAATATTGCATTACTGATGTTTGGTTACCTAGCCTTAGGTTACTTTACTGTAAGTGGGTAGATGCGAACATGACTTTTCTCCTACCCTTAGAATTCAAACAATTTTCTGCCTCTCTCAGCTTTCATTTTCTTCTTGCTAAATCTATAAAGATGGCGCAGCTAGAAAAAAAAATACAATTCAATATTAGTATGACATTAAAAAAAGACCACTCTTTTATCTGTCTGATTTTTACATGTATGTATATTCTTTTCACAAATCCTTTTAAACAAAAACGTAATGTAATGGACACATCTGTTAAAGTATAATATCAGTCATGCCGCATTTGCTTTATAATGGAATGTTCACGATGCTAAGTGTACGTGTCCACACAACCAAGCCTGTTTTTCTTCTGTTGCAATACATGATATAATATAATTGACATTTAAGCCCCTTGATCCTTGCTATGAAACCACAGAAATGCAGTCACTTGAGAATGATATTTTTGGGCCTACAATTGTGTAGATAATGCAAACTATTAATGCTAACCAGGAAACCTTGATCCTTTGTACATTAACATGGGATATACACTGAGTTATAGTGCTTACAGTATATATATATATATATATATATATATATATATATATATATTAGCTAGGGTTGGGTGCTGAAACCTGGTGCCACCTATGTAACCAGTATACACCCCACCAAATCAGCATATGAATTTTGGTGCCACTGGTGCTGCGACAAGGACATAAGAAGCATCAAGGGGTGCATAAAAGGCACACATAGGTACGCGTTGTGTCACACCATCTCTAAACATTTAATTCTAAACAACTTTGAGGGATACGGACACCGCCGGCGATGTTAGGCATTTGTTCTTGTTGCTTAGGAAGTGCACGTACGTAGGCAACATGCGCAGTACAGCTCATCCGGTGAGCGACTCTCTTCAGATTCATCAACGCGCATGATCGCGTTCATCAAATTTGTTCAAAATAAGCATTCTAAAGTATGGCTATATTTAACAAGCAAGGATTCTGACACAGCAACGTGCAGCAGATGCTTTACAAAAGGTGCGTGTAAGGGGGAAACACGTCAAACTTAGTAAAACATTTGAGGGCTCATGGAATCAACTTAAAGGCAGAGGAATGCACTGTCTTTGACAGCTTGAGACATCATCTGGCACTTTCACTGAGCACGTTTACATGGACACCAATATTCCGATCTTAATGTGATTAAGACAATACTCTGATTAAGAGTCTACCATGTAAACAGCGATTTTTGATTAACTTAAAGGACCACAGACACCCGCGTCACGAAATGCAGAGGTTTTGCAGAGGTATCAAATTCCATTATAACAGCACTCTTCCACCAGTCCTTACTTCATATTCTCATCCAATACCTCAGTTTGTCACGGGGCATGAACAATATGTTGTTGAATGAAAGTAAAACTGCCGAACTGCAGTTAAAGTCAAAACATTTCAAATGAAACACCCGAAATTACATGAAACTCCGGAGGAAACGGGGATAGCCTGGTGACGCAACGACGTTAATCAATCTGCTATAACATTTAAAACAGGATCATGGAAGAAGCATTCAAAAAGCAAGTCATATAAACACCTTAATCATATTATTGTCTTATTCAGATTAAGGCAAATAATTAGATTACCGATGTCCATGTAAACGTAGTCACAAACCCCAACCCTAAAAAAACATGTTCCCTGTTTTTTCCACTGGTTAGTGGTAAGCTAATGAAATGTTAATTGCATAATGCAAATCTTAAATTCACAAACAAATTATCAAAAGAAATATACTAATGCAATTCAATTCAAATATATAAAATATGAATTGATGTATACTTTAAACTTTAATTATATTGTTCAATTAAAATGATTAAAATATATATTTTTGTCAAATTAAAGATTTTTCTAGAGTCATCCACTATAATTTTGTGGCTAAAAGTATCGGTTCAGGCACTGTTTTGGCATCGGTACCATTTTAAAAGTATTGATTTAGCAGCGGTATCGAAATAACCCCTAACGATAATTTGTGTATATGTGAATAATTTTGACAAAATAAGAGAGATCATACAGAATGCATATTATTTTTAATGTATTACTGACGTTTCACCTGGAAGGGCATCCACTGCGTAAAACATATGCTGGATGAGTTGGCGGTTCATTCCGCTGTGGCGACCCCAGATTAATAAAGGGACTAAGCCAAAAAGAAAATGAATGAATGAATGTATTACTGACATGAGTAAGATATTTAGGTGGCACGGTGGCTCAGTGGTTAGCACTGTCATCTCACAGCAAGAAGGTTGCTGGTTCGAGTCCCAGATGGGCCAGTTGCATTTCTGTGTGGAGTTTGCAAGTTCTCCCTGTGGGTTTCCTCCGGGTGCTCCGGTTTCCTTAACAGTCCAAAGACATGTGCTATAAGTGAATTGAATAAACTGAATTGGCCGTAGTGTATGAGTGTGTGAATATGAGAGTGTATGGGTGTTTCCCAGTATTGGGTTGCGGCTGGAAGGGTATCCGCTGCGTAAAGCATATGCTATCTAGTTTCATTCCACTGTGGTGACCTCTAAAATAGAGACTAAGCCAAAGGAAAATGAATGAATGAATAAGATATTTTACATAAACGATGTTTACTTATAATCCACTAGACAGAAAAAGTGAAATTAAAACCAGAAGGAAACACGACGCATGAAGAGCCAGGGGGTGAAACTTTTCAAATTTGAAAATCAAGCTAAATTGTATTTAATTTGTTCTCCAGGAAACATGCTTCTGTTGCTTCCGAAGGGCAGTACTAAATGGGAAAAATTATATTTCAACAAATTAAGAAACATTTGAACGTCTTCATCCTGTTCAAAAGTTTTCACCCCTGACTTTTAATACACCATGTTTCCTTCTAGGGCATCAGTGAGTGTTTAAATCTTTTTTTAATAGTTGACTTTCAGTTCCTCAATTGAGTTTTAGTCTGTCAGTTGACCTTAGTGTGAAAAGTTGAGTCTCAAATCATACAGTCACTGCTGGAAAGGGTTGGAGTCTGTGAAATATGCTGGAAAACTAAAGAATCTGCAAGACAAGGAGTATTTTATCTACAGCAGGCAGTTTATCTGTTCATAACAAAGAAGGTACTCGTAAGCTACAATCGCAATGCAAAATAATTAAAAGTAGATCATCTGCTCGTAGATCATCGAAAAAGCAAGGGTTCGCAAATAATTGCAGGGGTTATTGCAGGGGGTCTTGTGGACCATATGCAAACATATTTTATGTAAAATATCATACTCAGGACAGTACTAAATAAAAAATGACATGCATTTTGTATGATCTCTCTTATTTTATCAAGAATATATTATTCTCATTTTCAGTCTGTGAGGGGTTCCCAAACTTTTGCACAACACTCTAGGAAATGCAATTGTTTTTGCCACACTTGCAGTCATATTGTGCTCTCTTAAATATGTAGCAGAAGGTTGTGAATAAATATTACTGGTCTGCCTAAAAGATTCCATGCCACGATTTCATGGTAACTTTATCCATTTTACCTGATTTAGAAAGCCATGATTGACCCAGCCTGTAATTTACAGTGGAAACTTTTAGATTATACCCCTCCTTCCCGCATCGAGACTATATGGCATCAGATGCTCCAGGCTGCTGGTCATGTTCTCCTAGTTTTGACGTTCAGTGTTTGGAGCGCTGGAAGACATCCTGCCCTACTTTTCCTCCTCTGAGGCTGCAGAGTAGCTGTTTAAACAGTGTTACACACATATGGGGGGCTTGTTATAGAATGACACAGCAAAGAGGGGAAAGAAATATAGGACATTGTAAATGTAGCAGAAATAGAACAAAATAATACAACAACAAAAAAAAAAGATTAATTCAATCTCATGCTACCAATGACAGTATGAGATTAACAACTAGTCCATTAAAGTAATGTGCATAACATTGTTTATGTCAACGTTTCATCCTAGTGTTTTTATGGTTATATATGTATTTATCTAGTCATCACAACAATTATAATGTCTAGAAGCTGAAATGACTAAATCAGATTATGTATATGTTTTTGCGCAATTTTTGTAGTGTGCTAATATGCTAATACTTGTAGTCCATTATGCTAATACTTGCTCACAAATTTAAACGCAAACCAAACAAACTTGTCCTAGTGTTTTGTGCTAGGAGCTAAGTTTCTGTAAACACAACCTATTCACAAAGATTTCCATGACTAGAATTTAATTTTGTAAAATGACTAAATTGGATACAAACATGGATCTTATGGTTTAACGTTTTAGATTAGCAGTTAGCACACATTATGGTACAAAATCAGTCACTCGGTGAGTGTTACGCCTCAGCGTTTTAGCTTAGCAGTTAGCATTTAAGTCCAAAACATATTTTACACAAGTTAAAAAGCTAAAACTCTTTAATCAATTACTAGGTTGCTGTTTTAGTCTCTGATTCTGCCTATACAAGCTAGCCGTAAGGATTTCCATGACTTGAGTCTAATTTAGGAAGTGAAATTGAGCATGAGGATGATCCAAAATTGGTCACAGATTCGAAGGAACTAAATGGATCACTGTGTTCCCTTCATGTTATGCCATCTGGAAATGGAGATCTTTGTGCTGTGGTGAAGAACGCTTCCTTGGAGATTGGGCTGTCCTGAGCTGTAATTGGCCCCACTAGATATTCTAAGGTACATAAACACTCAGATCAAGTCTGTACTTAACGCCTGACTGTGCTTCATGAAGGGTAAATAAGTCTGTTCCCTTCTCCTTATGTCAGAAGACAGCTAATGGGGAAAAGGAAATATAAACATACAAGAGGTGAATTGTGAGGAGGAAATTCAGGCATGGTTCTTCAAGAGTTTCACAGAGTTTCTCAAGATCCCAAATAGTTACTAGTGTCAAGTAATCAAATCAAGACCATAAAATGAGGAAATTATTTACCCATAATGTATTTAATCACTTATCATCTTATCATCTTATCACTTTAAACTTGAGTGATGTTATTAATTACATTTTATTTCATCTGTGGATCTCCTGCAGATGTAGGTTTGGAGCAACATGGATGGATGCAAGTAAATAATAATAATAATAATATCATATATATATGATTAAAATTAATCTCATTGACGGTTACAGTACTCCATATGGTGATCTCATGTGGTATTAAGCACATGCAGGTGGGTGGGGGTTGGATTTCACACACCCGTGTGCCAGAGGTGCTGATGCTCACCAGCCCTCCCTGCTTATGTTTACCTTGACAACCAGTGTAAAGTGTAAACAAACATGCCAGAAGCGCACCTCTGCTGGGCCTTTGTGTGTGCGTGTGTCTGTAGTTGGTAGGGTATGAGTATAGTGATGTCCCATGGTAGTCGATGTACAGAGAGAGGTCAAATGTGCTTTCCCACAAACCATAATTTCAACTTGAAACACTGATTTCTGGTGTAGACAGAACCATAAATGTTCTAAAAGATTTGTCTATATATATATAGGAGTTGGACAATGAAACGGAAACGCCTGGTTTTAGACCACAATAATTCAATAGCATGATGTAGAGCCTCCTTTTGTGGCCAATACAGCATCAATCCGTCTTGGGAATGACAGATACAAGTTCTGCACAGTAGCCAGAGGGATTTTGAGCCATTCTTCTTGCAGAATAGTGGCCAGGTCACTATGTGATGCAGGTGGAGGAAAAAGTTTCATGTCTTGCTCCTCCAAAACACCCCAAAGTGGCTGAATAATATTTAGTTCTGGTGACTGTGCAGGCCATGGGAGATTTTCAACTTCACTTTCACACTTCTTTGGGGCTTCTCCACACTGTAACACTCCTGGATGTGGGAAAGACAGTGAAGGTGGACTCATCAGAGAACAATACATGTTTCACATTGTCCACAGCCAAAGTATTGCTCTGCTGGCACTATTGAAATCAATGGTGATTGGCATGAGTGACCAAAGGTTTGGCTGTAGCAGCCCAGCCATCTACATTGACCCTGTGGAGCTCCTGATGCAAAGTTTTGGTGGAAACAGGAGAGTTAAGCTGCTATATAAAAAAATTAAGGGACCACTTGTAAATTCTGTTTCACTGGACATACTTTATACTATAGTTAGGATTTTAATTACAACATATTTTTTAGTTTTGTTCTGCAAACTACTGATAACATTTCTTTCAAATTTAGAGCATTAAATGAAAACTGGCCAAAATATCAAAACAGGTGTGTTATCAGACATGTTTACTTGTATTTTTAGTCAACAATGTTTTAATTTTACATCAGTTTTAGTACACAGTTTAACTACAGAAGAGTCAAGCTATTAATAGGAAAGGTATAGAGTATTTTTGGAACTTTTTGAGTGATATGCTAATGGTTAAATCCGATTCAATGATTTATGCTAAGCTAAGCTAAATGGGCCACTGCCAGACCTGGAGATCAGCTGAAATGGTAAAACTCAAATGGCCTATTTCCCAAAAAGCGGAGTGTTCCTTTAAGAATCAATATGTAGTGGATAAACCCTGATTTTCAAATCACATCATATAAAAACATTGTTATATTGAGAAACTGTCATTTTCAAGAAAAACATTTTTTGGGTTTAGCTGGCAGCATTCACACTTTTTAAGAAAATGTACTAGCAATTACACAGTTTTGTTTTGTTGCAATCAAACCAAACACACACTCTTAGTTTTCAACTGGTGCAATGACATTTAGTTGAGTTCAGGGTGACATTGCTGGTAATAATACCAGCATTCATTAATAGCAAACCAGTTCAACAAACGTAAGGACAGCAACCCCTCCTCTTGAGTTTCTTAAGTTTGTGTTTGTACAGCAGGGTGCTGTTTTTTTAAAGGCGTGGAGATACATGAGGTCAATTCTGCTTTTGAGCTTGCTGAATGAGAAAATATCACCAGACACCATTTCAGCCTATCAGAGGAATAAGAGGGGGGCGGCATCTGCATTTCCCCTCACAGTTTTTTTTTTTTGCATATGGCTCACACGGGATTGGAAAATGCTTCTGATTTTCTCTGCAGCGTATTTAATTTAGACACACTTTACAATAAAGCTTATCGTCCTTTCATTTTCACTGCTATTGTTTGCTTGTGAACACATTTAGTAAGGAATTCAGATAAATAAATAAAGTACTAGAACAATGAATGTGCTCAGTCAGACCCAGCGTCTTTAAAACACACACTGCGCATTTTGAATCCAGGTTCCAACAAAGTGATTCCTCAAGGATTCAACGGAGACTGTTTTGGTTTGCTGTGGGTGTGTGTAAATGCATGGGACCTCTAATCATTGACAGAGGAAGCGTGATTTGTGTTGTGTTTGCAGTGTTTTATAGTACTTGGTCAAGGTTTCAAATACTTGACCTTGATGTACCTACAATAACTGTGTTATAGGTTAGTAGACTATATTGTACGTCAATGATTATTATGGTATTTAAAGGAAGATCTCAGCCCAAAAATGTATATTGTGGCAGATTTTAAACCTTTTGACTTTCTTTTATGGAGGATAAAGGATATAGTAAAAAATATCCACATAAAATTTCCATGTTTTGCATTGGACCCTGATTTTGACTGTATGGACAATAAGGTCCACATTCTTCAGAACCTTGTTTCAGAAACTGAATAGCTGCAATCATTCGAAATTCAATTTAGATTTTGTCCTCCAATGACTGCAAAAAAACAATAATCGAATGCATTAATTCCTCCATAAAACCTAATTTCACATGGAAATCAGTAAAATCATGTAACGTTACTTTTGTAGCATGGGACATGTTTGATTTATTGAAGTGTATTAGGTTTATTCATGCTTTTAAAAGTGTGAAAGAGAACTCGTGCCATTCTGTGCATGTGCCTTAGATAACGAACAGAACAAACACATGTAAAGTCATATTTTTAGCTTAAGGTGTCCGACTAAATGGTCAAATGCATGCAAAAATGTGTCATAAAATGTGGCACTTAGGCCCAATTCCAATTCTATTATTTTACCCCTACCCCTTGGACCTTGAAATAGAGTGTGAAGGGGAAGGGCTTCAAATTTTACCCCTAAGAAATGGGACAGCACTACAACACCCGCACACGCCATCATATGTCATCGCGATCTCTTACTTCATATGAGATGGACGATAGCGACTGTTGTAGTTATTCCAGTTGCGTTATTTTTTGGTATTAATCTTCAGGACATCACAGGCAACAATATCATGTTATCCTAACGATATAATGTGGCAATAAACTCATAACTGTACTGTGTATTTACACCATGGTCATATTCATCTGTGTAAACACAAGAAAACAACATTAACGTTATACCAGACACTGTAAAAAGCTTATTTCCAGCCACTAGTCTTTTTTGACAGGTTATTCGAGTGTTATCGAGTGTCAGATGTGAAAGTATGTTGTGGGACTACTATACATGAGTTATAATTATGGATTATAGATAGCGAAATTTTGCGTTTTTTTTTTTTTTTTTTTTTATTTATCTTTTAAAAAAAAATAGCATGACGATGAAACACGAACTCCATTATGAATGTTATAAAACATATGCTTGTTTGTTGTAAAAATTCGTAATAATGAAAAAAAAGAAAAACGAATTGTGCGTATCCTTACTTTCATGTGCAGCCATGCTGCCGTTGTAGATGGTGTATTCTGTGAAATTTTCGTACCACATGGTTTCGAGTGTGGGCCTTCACACAAACCTTTGTTTGTTATGTAATATATAAACATAATGAGTTGAGAATAAAAATGCATGTGTTACAGTAAATCGGATCGATGTACTTAAAGGGGTGTTGGTACGGGTCAACTTTATCAGGCTTGCGTTTCCACTGCCAAAACGGTACCAATGGTACTCTTTTGGTGGGTGTGATGTACGACAGAAAGTTTAAGTCGACGTCATTCTGGCTTGAGGAAATGTCATAGTAAAGCTGTACGGGTCGAAGCACTTCTCACATAACAGATGCTTTATACACATAAATATTTGTGTATAAATGTTCATTACTAACCTTTCTATGAACATGATTTGATTATAACTGCAGCTCAATGATATGCGAAATAGCCTATTGTAACGTCTGCAATTATATAAAGTAAATAAATAAATGCAACATTTATGAACACATACAGACCCTTACAGTCTTCGTTATGTTACCAATTACAGAAAAACTACACACAGCATACATTTAGTCCTTATTTGGGTTCAAAAGATAGACGCGCGGCGAGAAAGCAAAACTGCTCGTGCTTTAGACGGCCTTGTAAAGAACTACAGGGCACAGGGTAGATTCTGCTCTTCTTGGTTTTGTGGCTACTCATCAAGACGACGACAAGGTTTGTTTAAGCTCGGGTCAACCATGGCTCGTTATTATATGTATATGTTATTGTGTAATGTCTCGGCTGTGTATTTAAAAATGGCGGTTCCTTTGTTTTCATTCTCCTGCTTGTGTACTTGCTGGTGATGTTTCTCTGTAAACCAATAGCATTCAGCTGCGCGTCTAGCTCCGCCTTTGTCATGCTAGGTACCCTTTCAAAAGGCTACCTAAAATGTGGTATGATACGGTTCGCTTTTAGGTACCCTTTAACAGTGGAAACGGCCATAAAAGCAGCCGAACCGTACCTTACCGTACCACTCAGTGGAAACCGGGCCATTAGAGTCTAAGGCCTGTTGGTGTTCATCAATCTGGCAACCTGCATGCGCTTCAAGTGATCGGCGGAGCGGCCGGGACTTGCAATACCTAGTTCATTCATTCATTCATTTTCATTTCGGCTTAGTCCCTTTATTAATCTGAGGTCGCCACAGCGGAATGAACCGCCAACTTATCCAGCATATGTTTTACGCAGCGGATGCCCTTCCAGCTGCAACCCATTTCTGGGAAACATCCATACACACCCATTCACACTCATACACTACGGACAATTTAGCTTACCCAATTCACCTATACCGCGTGTCTTTTGGACTTGTGGGGGAAACCGGAGCACCCGGAGGAAACCCACACCAACACGGGGAGAACATGCAAACTCCACACAGAAACGCCAACTGACCCAGCCGAGGCTCGAACCACCGACCTTCTTGCTGTGAGGCGAACATGCTATCCACTGCGCCACAGTGAGGCTAATACCTAGTTCAACCACTAGTCAATCCTACATACTGCACCCTTTACATAGTCGCAATTACAATATTAACCAAAATGATTGTTATTAGGTGTGTAACAATACACCAATGCCATGGTTCGGTTTGGTTAGTGGTATTGGGCCCACTGTATGGTACGGTTCAGTTTGCTTAGGGGGGCGGGCTTGTGGTGTGGCACCAGTAATGTTATAGAACACAAGATTCACTTTTGACTTAATAACAGCAATAATTAATCTTAAAACCATGTTTTTTTTTTGGTTTGGTATTAATATCATTGCAGACCTAACTGTTATTATGCTTTTTTCTATAATTAAGCAGCCCTAGCTCAGGCCATCCGATATCTACTGTAGGTGTCCTGATTTTTCTGCTGAAACATTGGTTATTGGTCAACAACCGTAGCCTTGGCAAATCATTCTGAGCTCTGAGTCTGGAGTTCAAGCTGCACAGGAGACACTGTTTGTTTATAGCTGTGAGGAAAGGCACATGTTCATCATTAAGCTGTTCATCAAAATGGTACTTACTCATTATGAGCACCATTTTGTAAACCAGCAGTGTCAGCTCACATGTGAGTTTACGTTTGCATATATGTTATTATGCATTAGAAAGCTGTTGTGAATGTGTTCAGGACTGGTTACGGACTGAGGCTGTGGATATAATGTTGTAAATAATGTTCAGCTTCTTGCATAAACTGATTGTTTTGCATTGCAGGACATTGCCTGCGTATTATTTTTATTTAGTTACTTATTGGGAATCTCGGTGTGCCTTTTTTTTTTATCATCGTAGACCACTTTTTTTGCTTGAACTATACCTTCATGTAAAACTAGGTCTGTAGGTCTCTTGTACTGTTCCAGATTTCTAAACTGATATTTATAGATTATTTTTCATCTAATTAACAATTTCTTGTTAGAATCTTACATTGATTCATTACAAATAGCAGCTTACAGAAAAGAGCTCTACAGGGTTGACTCAGTCAGAGAAGGCATGTTAAGCAATTATTTTGGCAAACTTTAAATGAATAGTTCCCCTAAAAAAGATAATTACCTTATTGTTTACTCTCCCTCATGTGGTTTTAAATCTTTACGAGTTTCTTTCTTCTGTTGAACACAAAAGAAGATATTTTTAAGAATACTGGTTGTGGAGAATCATTGACTTATATATTAGAAAAAAGTCAAGTAGTCTCAACAACCAGCATGCCTGTACTGATTCTGGTTTAAAGGGATAGTTCACACCAAAACTAAAAATACTGTCATCATTTACTCACCCTTCAATTGTTCCAAACCTGTTTGACTTTCTTTTTATCTGTTGAACACAAAAGATCTTCTGAAGAAAACTGGAAACCAGTAACCTCTGACTTTCATAGTATTTGTTTTTGCTACTATGGATGTCAATGATTACAGGTTTTCAGCTTTCTTTAAAATATCTTCTTTGTGTTCAACAGAGTTAAGATATACTCCTAAATGTTTGAAAACACTTGAGGCAAGTTTAAAGTAAGTATATTACATTTTTGGGTCAACATTGCCTTTAACACTCTAACTTATCTGTAGTCTTTCCTTTTTTTTAGAGTAAGTTGATTAGCTTCATACGATTTTTCATAGTTTTTGAGTGAGCAAAACTGCCATCCATGGCAAACTGGATTTGATGCCACCCAGCAGCCGCACAGCATGTCATAAGACATTAATATTAGGCTAGATTTAGGTTGTGATGTCGGGTGATCAAAATTCAATGTCTAGCCAAGGTCTAAGGACAACGTTATATTGATGTCCAATACTGACGTCAAATGACATTTATATTTGGTTGATTTTAGGTTGTGTTGGTAAGTGACGTCGAGCCAACATCTTAAACCAACGTTTTACTGCTGTCAAATACTGACATTTATTTGTCAGGTATGGCAACCAAAATCCAACGTCTGATAGACGTCATAGTGGTAACGTCTATCAGACGTTACCACTATGTTTAGGTAAACGTTTAGGTTGCATTGAAATGTGACCAAAATCCAACGTCTGTCAGACATTGGCCACTGAAGTCAGTCTGACATTGGGTTCTGACGTCAACCTGATTTTAATTTTCACCCAAAATACAACGTACTCTGATGTTGGGGTACAATGTCAATCTGACGTCATGTTGATGTCTTGTGGCTGCTGGGCAATCACAGGCAATTTAAAACCTGCAGAAATTGCAATTTACTCTAAATTTAAACATTGTTGGTATTTTTTACAGTGCTATTTTGATCTATCTTTAAAAAAAAACTTGACTGCCATTAGCTAAGTTTCCATAATAAGATGCAAAATCGATTCATGCACAAAACTGGAATATCGCATAAAACATTTGTTAAAAAAGGGCCATTTTTGGGAGGTTATAATTCCAATTCATTCTGATGACAGACTTAAGCTGAGGGATTTTAGAATGACCAAAACAACATTTCAGATGTTGTGCAATATGGTCGATCTGCTGGTTAGTTTATTAATAACGATTTATTAAACAATATCATATGACTTTTTTGATGCGCATGCTGGAATTTATTCAGTAAATGTGTTTCCATTGTAGTTTTTGTCATTATTTCTTATCAGATAAAAAGTTTATATTCCTCAGTTTATGGAGATTTTCAAAATATATGCACATCTTGGCATTTCCATTAAGCTTTTTTATGCAAAAATGCTCTTAAAAATAGCTGGATGGAAACATAGCTGTTGTATTATTCACTGTACAATTATTCACAGTGATCCTCTCCCTGTGCAGAATCAGATTTAAATAATGTCAACGTTGATCGATGTCGGTTATTTAATGTGTATATTTGATATTTCCACCGCCACTTCTATTTTAATTAAGTGTTTACCCACAGTAAAGGTTTTATCTACACTTTGAGCTACATTATCATTCTGTAAAACCAAATGACTGTGTGTTGATTTGTGCAGTACAGAGCTGGTCTCTATATTGACCATCATTCAGTCAATAACCTCAGAGGACATCAGGACAGAAATAGACATATGGAGCTCTGGGAAAAGGGTGCTAAAGGTCAAAATCTTGATGGTTTTTTTTCCATCACGTAGAAGATAACAGTCAGTGATCATGTCTATTAGCATTCGTCCTCTCTCAGGTCAGATTATAAACCATCACATTTTGGGTAATCCAACCTCTCCTTTATAAGTCGAGCTGGTATTTGCAGGATTAATCTATCAGCACTTGCACATTTGCTAAACTCATATTAATCTAATGCTTTAAAAGACTGTTCTTTCTCATGTGGAAAATCTGTAATTTGGTGTGAGTATATTGCGGGAGCACTTACTCCCTTTGACTTTTTAAAAACATGAATTCATTATATATACACTATTATGCCATCAAACTGTTGTATAAACTCAATATTTATCTAATGGGGGGCACTAAGGCACTTGGCCTGCGGCCTCGAGCCAGTGCATGCCTCCCACCAGTGCCCATCGGTGCCCATAGGCTTTTATCCCCTAAGGACTTATTATGCGGTCTCTGTCGCCATCTTGTGCAACCGTCTTTGCTCTGCTTAGTATGACAGGCTGATGGCCGCCCACACATTGAATCCCTAAAATTATGAATATTTAAAATATACACTATCCATTTAAATAAACTGCAAAGTTGCAATCTAAACAACTATATCCACACCTAAAAAAGCCTGAGAAGTATATTATGTTGTCCAACAGCTGCAATATTTGTCAAACTGTAGTCCTCTGCTTGCCACTTGTGTGGGCAGAGTAATACACAAGGGTGAATAGGCTGTATGAGTGTTGATATTACTTTAATATCTCATGGCTATCGGCCAATCAGATTCGATAACCAGACAAAACTGTTGTGTGTGTATATAT
>CAIGQW010054506.1:6024491-6054133 GCA_903798125.1 Danio choprae
ATATATACACACACACAGTACTGGTCAAAAGTTTGGGTAGTTTTTTTCTAATTATTATTCTATTCATCAAGGCCACATTTATTAAACTATTAAAATTTTAAATAACTGCTTTCTTATTGTATGTAGTTTCAAATGAAATTATTACTTCAGTCATTATTGCTTTTTATTACTATTACCATTAATAATAATAATAATTTATATATAATAGGGGCCTCACGGTGGCGCAGTGAGTAGCACGTTTGCCTCACAGCAAGAAGGTCGCTGGTTCGAGCCTCGGCTGGGTCAGTTGGCATTTCTGTGTGGAGTTTGCATGTTCTCCCCGTGTTGGCGTGGGTTTCCTCTGGGTGCTCTGGTTTCCCCCACAGGTCCGCAGACATGCGGTATAGGTGAATTGGGTAAGCTAAATTGTCCGTAGTGTATGTGTGTGAATGGGTGTGTGTGGATGTTTCCCAGTGATGGGTTGCGGCTTGAAGGGCATCCGCTGCGTAAAACATATGCTGGATAAGTTGGCGGTTCATTCCGCTGTGGCGACCCCAGATTAATAAAGCGACTAAGCCGAAATGAAAATGAATGAATGAATATATATAATAGAGTGATTAGTGATTAATAGAAGGATCATGTGACTCTGAAGAATTCAATTATATACTACTTTTGAACAGTTATTTTATAGTGCAATTTCACAACATTTAACAATTTTACAATTTGTACTTTATTTTTGATTTATTAAATGCAGCCTTGGTGAGCAGGATAAGCTTATTTTAAAACATTTAAAAATCGTTTCTTTAACTTCCTTTAATACTGAAAAATAAATATATGTAGTTGTCTTGCATAGATTTTTTCGCAGGTATTATGTGTGTATGTCTATACAAGATGTGCTTTCCTCTGTCTGCAGCTTATTGTCTTGTAAACAGAGCAAAACTGAACAGCAGCCAGATGCACGGCCAATTGAATCCATCCGTCCTGCCCTCCAGCGGTGGCTCTGCGCTGCGATTGGTTCAGCTGAGTGCCTGACCACATGCAGGCGGGGTTAATTACCCTGCAGAGCTGTAGTGAGAGAAAGAGAGGTAGAGTGGGGTTTGTAACTGTGCACCTTAAAGACGGAGACCCCCCCACCCACCCAGACCCACATTGCAGCAGAGAGACTATTTTTAGCTCCTTTTCATGAGAAGGAATGACGCTGGGAACTTGATTCAGATGCTCCACAACTAAAAGCCCATGTTGCATAGACTTTCTTTTTTAAAATAGCGTCAACTTATGTAACCTATAATCGGCCATTTTGCAACCCTATATTTTTAACCGGAATGCATCTGGCTAATTCTTTGAATATTTTATGTTTTGTTTCTTGGGATTTGAATACTTCAGTAGGCAGAGAAAACTACATTACAGCAGGACTTATGTCCCTGAAATGGATGGATAGATAGATAGATAGATAGATAGATAGATAGATAGATAGATAGATATTTTGATGAATTTTGTGGTTGTTTTCGCATTTACCATACATTTAATGTTGCATAAACTTTCTGAAAGCATTTCCATCCAAATTGGCCCAGTCACATACATTTGCTCACACATACCCACAATGATTTACTGATTATCTTTTTCCTCTGTTATGGAAAAGCTCTGCATTATCCCTGGGCATTAATATTAATCTGTGCAACGTGAAGTTGCACTGTCACACATGACAAGAATGTATATAATTATTATTGTAGTCATTTAAAATGGAGTAAACGGTTAAACATTTCTTTATCCTGCATGGACGTCTTAAAAGCTCTGAAAAGCAGTTGTGTTATTCCTTTTTTATTTTACATTTTTGAGCCAAATCTCAAAACTGTCCTATGGTGTGATCGCCTTATGCCTATTTTTAAAACTTTTACTAACCCTAACCCTAATTTTACATTTTAGTAAACAATAATCTTTTTTTCATCCATTCATTTCTAAAAATGTAGGAACTTGATACATTTTGTCACTGACAAACCATGCCAGCAGGCACAGATTGTCAACATGACGTCAGATTGACGTCATACCCCTACGTCATGGGACATTGCATTTTGTTTGGAAATAAAAATCAGGTTGATGTCAGAACCCAATGTCAGGCCGACGAACGGATGTTGCATTTGGTCACTTTCCAACACTAAAAACAACAAAATATTAACATCTAATCCCACCAAACATTACACCTCTAACGGATGTGCATATCATGTCTATATTGCATCCGTTGGTATAATAGATATCTTTTGGACATCTGTCAGAAGTCCAATGTCCAGTGGGATGATGTTACAGCTTGACATTGTGTGGATGTTCCCAATATGATGTCTATACGACGTTGAATTTTGGTTGCCATATGTGACAAATAAATGTCATTATTTCACATCAATATGATGTTGGTTTAAGATGTTGGCTAGACGTTGGATTTTGGTCACTTTCAACACAACCTAAAATCAACCAAATATCAACGTTATTTCACGTCATTGTTGGACGTCAAAATAACTTTGTCCTTAGATGTTGGCGACCTAATACTAACATCTTATGACATTGTGTGTCTGCTGGGATGTCCTCTAGTGTGACATTATATGCTAATTTATATAGGCAATTCCATGTAAAACTTGAATAAGTTGAAGGACCCCATTCAAGATCATGTGACTAAAGCCCATGACTTGTGAGAATAAGAATAACAAATAAGACTTTCTCTAGAAGAAAAATATTATCGGAAATATTGTAAAAATGTCCTTGCCCCATTAAATATCACTTGAGAATCATTTGAAAATGAAATATTTCACAGGAGGGTGAAAAATGTTGCCCTCAACTGTATGTGTGTGATGGGATCCTTTAATATTTCAGTGCTTTATTCTTCTACTACAGACTGTATTGATTTTTCATCTTGTCTCCTCCAGGTGGACAGACTGGCTGGTACAATGAAGGAGGAGAACTTGTTCCGCAGGCGGTTCTCTCTCTGTCCCACAGCCACGTCACCTCCCAAGATTGACCCCCGTGTGCTGACCCGCAACTTGTCCTACGGAGGAGACAATGAACTGTACCCGCTCAGCCCAGGTATCCATTCTATTCCTAAATGTGTGGAAGCGCTGTGTCCTTCAAGTAGACAAAATAATTACAGGATCTCACTTCATCTGGAAAAAGATATAGGTTACAAATTCAAGAACTGCTTGATTTGTCAAATTGCATATTTAGCTTTCTTAATTTGACGTATATTAGAGTGGAACTGACTATTAGGGAGAAAATAAGGAAAATTGGCATGGTGGCTAAGTGGTTAGCATGGTTGCCTCAAAGCAAGTTGGTCACTGGTTCGAGTCCCAGCTGGACCAGGATGCCTTTCTGTGCAGAGTATGCAAGTTCTTCCCATGTTCATGTGAGTTTCCTCTGTGTATGGGTGTCACCTGGTACTGAGGGTTGTAGTCTCCACCAACCGGATTTCACCAAGTACGACATGTTTCTGGATTAACATCTATGTTGATTCTGGAACAACATTCCAATCAGCCAATCAGAAATAAGAGATAGGTTTACAGTTTATGTTAAATTTAGGCTTACTGTTAGATTTATGCACTTCTACATGATTGTTATCCATCTATTATTCCCCTCTGATTTTGGGAATAATTTACAGTTATGGTTGGGTTTAGGGGTAGGGAAAAGGTATGGATTACAATTTCGAACAAAAATGATGTTCCAGGATCAACATAGATGTTAATCCAGGATTGCGTTGTACTTGGCAAAATCATGACATGCTTGTACTCTCGGTGCTGAATTGCGACTAGAAGGCCATCTGCTGTGTAAAAAAATAAAAATAATTGCCAGAGAATTTGGCGGTTAATTCCCTGATAAAGCAGGGAATACGCCGAAGGAGAGTGCATGAGCGAGTAACATAGGGAATTACTTGTTGTCTGGATTTGATTACTGACTTAATTGAAGTCACTCAGAATCCCTTAACTACTTTGGCATACGCAGACAAACAGCTAGAATGGCACCACAGCTTAAAACAAACTATTCAAAACATCTTAGCAACCACATAACAACAATATGCATCAAGTTAAAGAACACTAAAGCTGGTTCGAGCCTCGGCTGGGTCAGTTGGCATTTCTGTGTGGAGTTTGCATGTTCTCCCCGTGTTGGCGTGGGTTTCCTCCGGGTGCTCCGGTTTCCCCCACAAGTCCAAAGACATGCGGTATAGGTGAATTGGGTAAGCTAAATTGACTGTAGTGTATGTGTGTGAATGAGTGTGTATTGATGTTTCCCAGTGATGGGTTGCAGCTGGAAGGGCATCCGCTGCGTAAAACATATGCTGGATAAGTTGGCGGTTCATTCCGCTATGGCGACCCCAGATTAATAAAGGGACTAAGCCGAAATGAAAATGAATGAATGAATGTTAAAGATTAACATCATTTTGTACAAACCCAAGATTTCTTTGCTTTTCTTCAAAGAAAAGGTTTATGGATGTAAAAGGATGTGGCTTGGTGCAGTACGGAGATTTACATCTGCTTTGCGATGGTCGTGAGCCACATAACGATACCTTGGCAACCACACAGAATAATACCTCAACAAAATATGACTAGGGCTGCATCCGAAATCGCATACTTCCATATTATATAGTATGTTAAAAACAGTATGTGAGATGAATAGTATGTCCGAATTCATGGTATTCAAAAAGCAGTATACCAGAAGTAAACAGATGACCTACTGTTTCCGGCGAGATTTTGAAGTGCACATCCGATGTGGTCTATGCTATCCTATGATCCCATGCAAAAGAATTCATGAATGGGAGTTAAGCAGCGCAACTGATGTGGGTAGGTCACATGATAATGACAAATGGCAGAACGTCCGAGTTCCATTCATACTACTCACATTCATACTGTATAGAATGTATTTTTCTAAAAGTAGTGTAGTAAATTCAAATGTAGTACCTACTCGAGTAGTAGGCAATTTCAGATGTAGCATAGCTATTTCTAAAACATTGCTTTGGTCTGATTTCCCTGCTGAAAAAATAAACAGCTTAAACCAGGCTGGTTGGCTGGTTTTAGCTGGTCGATCAGCCTGGTTTTAGAGGGGTTTTGGCCATTTCCAGGCTTGTTTCAGCCATTTCCAGCCTGGTCTTAGCTGGTCAGGCTGGGAAATGACCAGCTAAAACCAGCTGAAACCAGGGCTAGACTTGTTAAGCTGGTTTTAGCTGGGTTCCCAGCCTGATCAGCTAAGACCAGGCTGGAAATGGCTGAAACAATCCTGGAAATGATCCCTCTAAAACCAAGCTAGTCGACCAGCTAAAACCAGCTAACCAGCTTATAACAGTTCCTTCTTTTATTTTAGCCTTTAGCTGCATACTGTATCAATTGTAGCAACACCTAAAACACCCAAGCAACTTTATAGTGATGTGCTACAAACAATGCTGAATGAATAAATTAGTAAGTAAAGGACATTTATTAGGAAAAGAAAGTGTGAAAAGCAGTTATTAACAGTTGATTTGAATGCTTCAATTTAGTTGGCTGTTGAACATTCTAAGGGCTCATTTTTACACAATGTAAACATAATCTAAAACGCATTAAAAGCACAGCATAGAGATCGAGGGATATCCAAACATGTCCACTGGGTGCCTGTAAACAGAAACTTGCAATGCTTGCCTGGCTTTTTCTTGGTCTACTGCTTTGGAACTGACACTGAGCAATGGTGCTGCATGTAACAGATGAAGTCTTTTTAACTTGACACAGAATTTTAAAAGCATACTGCTCTTGTTCATGTCGCTTCAAAAGACATGAGACACAAGCATAACGGTCATGCACGTCCATCAAGCGTGTATTTATATTGAAAAACAATGGGAACATAGCACATTGGAATGGAAAAATGCGCATTCTATGGGAATGAGCCATAAGGCGTGAGGTTATTTTCAGATAAACGCACAGATAAAGTAGTTACAGGCAGGTTTTTTGATCACACTACAGTTCCACATTACTACATCGAGCACTTTCAGTTATTTCAAATAACTTCAGAGCCAACAACTGTCAAAAATCAAATCAAAACAGAAGGCTTTGGATGAGGTAAGAAACCAGCTAGGCATGGGACGATAACTGATTTCAAGGTTTACAGCGGTTTGGAAAAGTCAAGTTATTAAAACGGCTTAATTTAATTTTCTGTTATACCATTTCTACTGTATATGAAGGTTTTGTTTTTTAACCACTATTTTATTTAGTTTTTTAAGGCAACAGTATCAGCAGCGAAAGACCATGCAAATCAAAAACTACTGGTCAGCCTACGATTCAGGAAACATCTGAAAAACAAATTATGTGGCTTATGTACAGTGCTCAGCATATATGAGTACACCCCGTTTTGAAAATGAATATTTTTTATCAATTTCTCATTGAATATGGGTAATATATATTGGTGCATTTGAACAAAACAGATTTATTAAACGGATATATTTAATAAAACAATATTTTAGTCGGGCCTCACAGTGGGCAGTGGGTAGCACGTTCGCCTCACAGCAAGAAGGTCGCTGGTTCGAGCCTCGGCTGGGTCAGATGGCGTTTCTGTGTGGAGTTTGCATGTTCTCCCTGTGTTGGCTTGGGTTTCCTCCGGGTGCTCCGGTTTCCCCCACAAGTCCAAAGACATGCGGTACAGGTGAATTGGGTAGACTAAATTGTCCGTAGTGTATGAGTGTGAATGGGTGTGTATGGATGTTTCCCAGAGATGGGTTGCAGCTGGAAGGGCATCCGCTGCGTAAAACATATGCTGGATAAGTTGGCGGTTCATTCCGCTGTGGCGACCCCAGATTAATAAAGGGACTAAGCCGAAATGAAATTGAATGAATGAATGAATATTTTAGTCACTGAACATCTTTAGAAATGGAAAGATAATGCGTTTAAATTCATGCAAAATATTGCAAAAAAAATTTTTAACTACAACCTTTCAACAAAATTGTATATATTTTTGTTTCTCTTGATTTTTGCTATTTTTAAATTTATTTTTTTTATATTTTTCCCTAACACATACATTTGGGCTACTAATTTATGAACCATTATTGTAGGTTATTTTGTTAGATAAGCTCCAGATTTGGCTTCAGCACTGACTAAACTAATGTATATGCACAAATATAATATTGTAAAGCATCCTATAGAAAATATGAATTTAAATGAGATATTTGTGCGGGGTGTACTCATATATGCTGAGCACTGTATATCCAAAGAAAAGAAAGATATCCAAAGAGACCTGATATCTGTGTTTTTGAAACTAATGAAGACAGCAGAGGTCAATGATTCATTTTAATTATTTAGCCTGACATGTTTACTGTTCCATAATATTTGAAATGTTTCTTAAAATAAAATATATTGTGTTCAATGGGGAAAAGAGTTGTTGTTGTTGTTGTTGTTTTTTACCCAGACATTTAAAAAGAACATATCCTGATATTTTGAAACCCTGAAGGTTATCATACAGTCAGAATCTAATATCAGCACTATACACTGGAATTGTTTGAGGATAAAAAGCTGAACAATGTCTTTAGACCTGATAGCCGTATCCCCATCTCGGCTGTCCATTATTTTCAATTACTCCTTAATTAAACATCTGTATTCATCGTGTATTCCAGTGATGGCTCATTTATTCCTTTTGATAGTAATGAGATGTTTGTGTGCTGGTGTGGGTGTGTGTGCGCGTGCGTGCTCGTGTGTGTGTTCTGCAGGTAATGAAACGGAGCGGAACGGTTTGCCCTTACTGAGGGACGAGGTCAGCCCGGCCCGCTCGCCCAGCAGTGTGGTGCGTTAATCTTCTTGTTGACTGCCTGCATGGAATATCACAACATAATATTGCAGACGGGGAAAGAAAACACCCCGTCCTTGCTGTTTGAAGAACATTTCCATAACGCATCTGTTATTTCACCCTGCTTGCACGTTAACCTTTTGCCAGAGCTTTCTTTCCGAAATGCTGCTAAATTAAAGATTAAATGATTCTCTGCTAATGTAGATGCGACGCAATTAGCGCATGTCAAAAAGTCACAGTCTCGATTATTTATTATTTATAATATATTACACTTATTTTGCTCTCCAAACTGTTTACAGGCGATAAAAGCTTTTAGTAAAATTAGAGCTCGTGTCTCAGGCACACATCATGCTTTTTTTAATGGATAAATGTACAGTAAAAGCCTGTCATTCATTTGGCCATATGAGGCATTAAAATATAATGCACAAAGATCTAATCCGCATTAATGCATTAACCTGTGTAAGTCTGAAAAATAGTAGCATTGAAGCTGCAATTGACAACTATCGCAGGTATTTGTTTGATTGAATATTCATAATTATATTCTGATAATGTTTTCAATACTCGCACTCTAAAGGCTAATTTATACTTCTGCATTGAGTCATTGCCGTGACCCATGGCACATGCCTTGCGCGTAGTCATGCATTTATACTTCTGCGTGCTGTTTGTGTTGCTCTGCAATAACATTTCCAAAACGCTAGCTGGCAGCAGGTTTTTGTTCCTTTGTGTCGAGTTTCTTTGCAGGGATTTTGTTTTTTTCTGAGTGCTACCTTAATGTACAAGTAGCTAAAACTTGCTTATTAATTATTTACTTTAAAAGGCCACGAAACCCCCCTGTCACAGCAGGGTGTTTTCACACCTCTAGTTTGACAAAAGTCAGGAAAGTGGGTGAGTTCAGACCTGTTTAGGTGGGAGTGTTGGGGGAGGGAAAGAGGGAAGGTTTTGCATAAAAATGGGAGTTTCAGTTTGGGCACGTGCTGATTTTCACAGAGGCAAAACAACACACAGACACAGGGGAGAAAGACAGTGACTATGTTTACATGGACATCAGTAATCGAATTATTTGCCAAATTATTACTTTGTCGACTTTAACTGCAGTTTGGCACTTTCACTTTTATTCAGGAACATTTCATGCATGCCCCCCGTGACAAACGAAATATTGGATGCAAGGAACTGCTGGAAGAGTCTAGTTTTAATGGAGGGTTTGATACCGCACGACAAATGGGAGAACAAAAAACCCTCCACATTTCTCAGTAACTTAGATGCACTAGGTAGGTAGCGTCAGAAAGCTGTGTGTGTATAGACTATTCTGTCACAAAATGCTGCGAAAATCCTACACGACGGTAATAGTTTGATTAAGGTGTTTACATGTTTACATTTTGGAGAGTAGCATTTACAGAGGATCTTTCAGCCCATAATATTGTAGTAATATTACTACAGTGTGTCTTTAAAAACTGAAAGAGTACTGCTGACGATACTAACTAACTTTGCCTCTGAATAAACAAACAAAGAGCACTGATCACACACTTACCAAATCTGTAGAGACAGGACAATCAACACGAACTGGAAGATGAGTGGCAAATCTGGATTTCACCATTTCCAGATGCGAAAAGCTCTTGGGTAAAAAGGTTCCTTACAAACGTATTTCTGTGGCATGTCGCATGCGCTGTAATCCACATGTGAGTCCAGCTGCGCTCTCATAGCGGGGAATTGAAAACAAAACCTTTGTTGCAGCAAATTTATGAACGCAACACTGACTACCCATGTCTCTAAACAATTCTTCTTCTTCCACTTGTTTTAATTATGGTTGGCAACACAGCGTAGAGTCTTCCAAGCTGTTATGCATATTAATGAAGTTGCACCTCATTCACAATAGAGCGTGCTGATTGGCAGTCTAGAAAGACTTGGAAGTCTTTCTCATGAATTAATGCTGAAAGCTCAAATACGTCACGTTGTACTTGCCGGTACAGACATCCAGTCTACATGCTGGAATACACACAAGGATCTAATCGCCGTGACGTTGCTTCAAAATTTCTTTTTAAACCAGAAGAACGAATTTGCTCGAAATAACGCAAAAACAACCAATTTTCACTTTTTGTTGAAATATATGTGTCCTAATAGTGTATTTAGCAGCATGGGACACATATATGACTGTCAACATCTCAAAAAATGTGTTTCGTGACCCTTTAAGTATAACAATGTGAGTTAGCAAAATAAACATTGTAAATTTGATTTCACAAAATGTATATACTATAGATGCTTGTATTGTGTGAGGTCTGGTGGAGACAGCCGAATCACTGGTACTGTATCTTGTCGCATTGCAGTGTTTTTAAAACACAGTGTCAGTAGGAACCATCAACTCTGTTTTTACGCAACATTTTTTTCAATACTAAATCTCAACAATATAAAAAACGCAAAACATTGAAATTTAGAAATGTATATATTATACTACTTTATAATGTCACGTAGTAGGGCTGCATGATTTTGGAAAAATCTGATATTGCGATATATATATATATTTTTTCTATAAATATTGCTATACAAATACAGTTTCACAAGATCGTTTGAATTGCAATATTTGATGGTTTTACGGAGAGTCTAACAGTATTCAAGTACGGAAACTGAATAATCACAGTGCAAAAAAATGCTTTTCTTACTTTGCTTTGGCTTGAAATATTGTTTTGTTTTCAACTTGAGAAGAAATAAGTCCAAATTAAGAGTTTTTTCTTAAAACGTACAATTATCTGCCAGTGGGGTGAGTAAAATAGTCTTGTTGTCGCTTTAAAATGTAGATATTTGAACTAAAAACAAGACAAAATTAATAAAAAATAAATAAATCGTATAAATTCCATTAAAATACAGTAATTAAATACAATTCTGTAGCTCCTGGTCAACTATAATTCAGACTAGGGCTAAGCAATATATCGTTTGAGCATCGATATCGCAGTGTGTGTTTCTGCAATAGTCACATCCCAAGATTATTATTTATTAAAGAATAAAAGATAAAGATATTATTATTTTTTTAATTATTTATACAATGATGACCATTATTTTATGTTCAATTTCTGTACTTGCTTACTGTCACAGTCTCCAGAAAACCATAAAGTACAGTTTTTTTTAAGTTTTATTTTGCTGTTATTTATATATGCTTTAATTTATTATATTGTATGCAGATGCACTGCACAGTATAAGACTTGACCATCCTGGTTGATCTAAATGAATGAAATCTTTCCAAATAGACCTATTCAAATCATCCTGTGAAACCAAAATATCACAATGTCAGATTTTTCCAATATTGTTCAGCCCTAATTCAGACTCAAAATTGCATATCTTGCGATGTGACTACTGCGGATGTGCACATCGCAATATCGATGCTGAAACAATATGTTGTGTAGCCTTATTACATAGGCTTTCTGTAAAGACTCGCAAATAGTGAAAATTTGCTATTGGTAATTTCTTGCAATGAAATATCATTACTAGTAGTTATTCAGCGCTCAACTATGTGCATCATTTGGTTTGGAGATCTAAGAAGAAAGCTGCCTTCTCTATATTTTGGAGTGGTTTTCAACTGACAAACACAGCTGACCAAACAGACCTGCTACATTTATCTTTGTGCCTTTTGCAGTTAGAGTTGTGGCTGGAAGTAGCTTCATTTACATAACCTTTTTTAGATTACTTAATATATTATTATTATTAATATGGTAAGATTTTTTTAAGTCCATATGAAATGGCATTTGCAGCCTATTTTGTGTTCTTATTTTTGAAACAAAATATACAGTGGAAATATTTCAGCTGCCATCAAGTAAGTTAAAATGTAATAATGCACATTGATGAATTGTTCATATTATGCTCTTGGATTTGTATTAGAAAAGGAAAAATGTTGATTTTCAATACATTTGAATTGGATTTTTTTTCTTTTTCTCATTTCAGTCGGAATCCAGGATGTTTATTGGTTTGGAGAAGGAGTCTTCTTCGCCCACGGAGAAGCTTGCAAGGAAAGAATCGCTTAAGGTATGATTTGCTTCCCACTCAAGACTGAGTTCCTGACCCACTTTTTTTTTTCTTTTTTTTTTTTTAACAGCAGCTCGTTCACAGTGTCACGTAGAGTGCCAGTCAACAGGTGAACACGTTCAGGAACTTTTTTTAACCACACTAAAAACAAATGTATCAAAACATATAATTAGATTTTTATTTTTCTTACTTAAATGTCTACCAATTTTATAGACATATGGTTACTAATAACAGTTATAATTGCAGTATAAAAATAACAATAATCAAAATAATTCTAATATAATTATTAAATTCATAATAATAATTGAACCTAATAATAAATTAGTGATGAAGGGGCGACACGGTGGCTCAGTGGTTAGCACTGCCGCCTCACAGCAAGAAGGTCACTGGTTCAAGCCCCGGCTGGGTCAGTTGGCATTTTTGTGTGGAGTTTGCATGTTCTTCCCGTGTTGGCGTGGGTTTCCTCTGAGTGCTCCATAGTCCAAAAGACATGCGCTATGGGTGAATTGAATAAACTAAATTGGCCGTAGTGTATGTGTGGGAATGTGAGAGTGTATGGATGTTTCCCAGTGCTGGGTTGCTGCTGGAAGGGCATCCGCTGCATAAAAGACATGTTGGCGGTTAATTCCGCTGTGGCGTCCCCTGATTAATAAAGGGACTAAGCCAAAGGAAAATGAATGAATTAGTGATGAAATGAGAAATTTTGGGCTTGCCAAAATTATTGTAATAAAGTTGAAAATGTTAAATAGAGTACAAAATGTCTAGAGCTAAATGTGACCCTGGACGTCAAGAATTTATAGTTGCACAAAAAAATGTAATTCTGCCATTTATTCAAGCTCCACTTTTTCCAAGCTAAAGTTTTCTTTCTTCTGTTGATGAAGTTATTTTGAAAAATATTGCTAACCAAAATCTGGTCTTCCTATTTACTTCCATAGTATTGTTTTTTTCTATACTGTGGGTGTCACACTTTGTCCAAATAATATGTGATGTGATGCTATGACACAATAAAAAAAAAAAAAAAATTAAACATTAAATATTGCACATTATGATTTTGCACAAGTCCAAAGACATGCGCTATAGTTGAATTGGGTAAGCTAAATTGTCCGTAGTGTATGTGTGTGAATGAGTGTTTATGGATGTTTCCCAGTGATGTATTGCAGCTGGAAGGGCATCCGCTGCGTAAAACATATGCTGGATAAGTTGGCAGTTCATTCCGCTGTGGCGACCCCTGATTAATAAAGGGACTAAGCCGAAAAGAAAATGAATGAATGATTTTATGATGAATCAGAGACTAAGCCAAAGGAAAATGAATGAATGAATGATGAAAAGTACATAAATGAATAAATGAAATGAAATACACATGAATTTATAATTAAAAACCTATAAATATTATAATAGTACATACAAATTCTACAATAAGACTGATCCAGTGAAAAATAATATTTGTACATTTCATCTCTAGTCATGGATATGCTGAATTTACATACAGCATTTTAATGTAAAATGTCTTTTGGTGAGAATGTAAAATAAGTTATCCACAATCTACAATAATAACATTATTACGAGATGTAAAGATACAGAAGTCATTTCACTAGTTTCCTTCTTCATGCATCTGTTTCATTCGCTGTTCTTTAGCACTTGTAAATGGTGCGCTCTAGTGTTCAACATAGATTGTAGTCATATTACATATCTTTCCACCCACATACGCCCCCTAGCTGTTTTAAATGGCATTAAATCTTGACCTTCGATGTTGTAGGTTCAGAAAAAGAACTATCGACAGGAGAAGAAGAGGGTTGCCAAAGAACTCTTTAGTGCACTTAAGGATCCAAGTGTGGTTATTATGTCCAACTGGCTAAAGGTTGGTCTGATACACAAGTTTTCATTTCAACAAACAAATAGTTTCAAGGTAGTTTTAAAGATGTGGTTTTTATTTTGGATGTATCAGATTCGAGGAACATTGAAGAGTTGGACAAAGTTGTGGTGCGTCCTGAGACCTGGCATCCTCCTTATATACAAAACACCCGGTTCAGATCACTGGGTGGGGACGATTCTTCTCAATGCCTGCAAACTCATCGAAAGACCCTCAAAGAAGGATGGGTTCTGCTTCAAACTCTACCATCCATTGGACAAGTCCATTTGGGCCATGAAGGTTAAATGAGAGCACCTCTGGAATGATTTATGACATACACTACTTGACAAAAGTCTTGTCGCCTATCCAAGTTTTAGGAACAACAAATAGTAATTTGACTTCTAGTTGATCATTTGGAATCAGAAGTAATAATAATAATAATAATAATTCCTTATATTTATATAGCGCTTTTCTGGACACTCAAAGCACTTTACATATTTTTGGGGGGAATCTCCTCATCCACCACCTGTGGCTTAAGTGGCTTATATGAAAGGCAAAGGCCTCTAGATTACACTTATTTTACCAAAATAATGATCATGCCTTGATTTTTAATTATTTAATTAGGACAGTAAGGTCTGACTTTGCTCAGACAAATGTTTTGTCACTTAACAAAAAATAATGTACGTACAGTATAGAATATAAAGTCATGGTGCAGTGGAAAAAGAATTGATATTGTGTATGACTCCCATGAGCTTGGAGGACTGCATCCATACATCTCTGCAATGACTCAAATAACTTATTAATAAAGTCATCTGGAATGACAAAGAAAGCGTTATTGCAGGACTCCCAGAGTTAATCAAGACTCTTTGGATTCATCTTTAATGCCTCCTCCTTCATTTTACCCCAGACATGCTCAATAATGTTCGTGTCTGGTGACTGGGCTGGTCAATCCTGGAGCACCTTGACCTTCTTTGTTTTCAGGAACTTCGATGTGGAGTCTGAAGTATGAGAAGGAGTGCTATCCTGTTGAAGAATTTGCCCTCTCCTGTGGTTTATAATGTAATGGGCAGCACAAATGTCTTGATACCTCAGGCTGTTGATGTTGCCATCCACTCTGCAGATCTCTCGCACGTCCCCATACTGAATGTAACTGCAAACTTGACTGATTTTTGTGAGAATATTGGGTCCATGCAGGTTCCAATAGGTCCTTTGCAGTATATTTAATGATTGGGATGCAGTTCAACAGATGACTCATTGGAAAACTCTACCTTCTGCCACTTTTCCCAATGATCAACAAGAGTTCAAGTTATTATTTGTTGCTCTTACAACTGGGATCGACGGCAAGACTTTTGGTAGTGTATGTAGGTAGTGTATGCTTGACTTTAGTTTTGGGGGGATTGATTGGTATTTGTGTTTTATTTGCAGGGACCTAAAGGAGAAACGGTTGGCTCCATCACACAACCCTTGCCTAGTAATTATTTGATCTTCAGGGCGGCATCTGAATCTGATGGTGAGCATTTGTCTTCTGTAAAAGCTAATTCATACTGCACCAACTGATCTCAAATAATAATAAAAAAAAGTGTCAACCGATAACGTTTGTATTACCTTATTTGCATATTCTATGTTATTGAATGTCTGAGGTGTAATTTTTTCCACATGTGGGTTATTAACTGACTTTGTAATTACCTGAACTCACATTGACTACGTTTACATAGACATCAGTAATGTAATTATTTGCCTGAATCTGAATAAGACAATAATCTGATTAAGGTGTTTACATAAGTTGTTTTTTGAATGTTCCTTTCATGTTCCGATTTTACATAGTTCGGTTAACGTCTTTACATTCGGCGCTAGTTTCCTCTGGCATTTCATGCAACAACAGTTTGTGTTCGTCATGGCATAATATGTAATTTTGGGCATTTCGATTTTAATTTTGCGACAAGTTCAACTGCAGTTAATTTCTCAAACAGATGAAGAACAAATTCTCAAGCAACAGGCCACCTCTGCCATTTCATTCACTAACCTTTCATCCATTCCCCTGCGACAAAGTCACTTCAAAGTCAAGGCACTTCATTATGTTAATTTCTTCCAGAATTCTCAGCATAGTCTAGCTCTCTTGCTTGAAGCCATTCTCATTTGTTTGTCGTCAAACGCCTGACAACTGCCGTGTGTGCGTCCTGTCGCAAAATGTAGCGAAACGTACTACAAAACGGAGATAATTGTGGCCGTTTAGCCTGTCTCATCCTTTAAGTTCCTGGGGACCCACATCTTAAAGGACCGGTCTTGGACCACCAACACCACCAACCTGGTCAAGAAGGCTCACCAGCATCTCCTTTGCTTAAGGCAATTTAGGAAGAACCAGCTGTCTTCAACCTCTACCGATGCGCAATAGAGAACATCCTGACCTGCGTGAACCTGTGAACTGCGTCACAGTCTGGTATGGAAGCTGTTCTGTTGCTGAGTGTAAGGCACTGCAGTGGGTGGTAAAAACTGCCCAACGCATCACAGGGACCCCAGTTTCAGCCATTAAGGACATCCAGAAGAAACACTGTCAGCGCCGAGCATGCAGTATTCTTAAGGACTCCTCTCACCCTGATCACAGCATTCTAACTCAATATCAATTTAAAATTTTTGTAGAAATATTTTTGTGGGACAAACTCTGTGAAGTAATTTCAACGAAATTTCTTTAGCCTAATTTCTTAGTTAATACCTAGAGAATGGGAATGGGTCATCACAATGCAGTGCATTCTGGGAATTTGAGACACAGGATACTGGATCTCATTGATCTCAATAGGTTTATTGTATTATATGTACACTGTCGTAAATGCTCATACCATAAACAAAGAAGAAAATCATATATGGAAATGTTTTCTCTAATTTATTTCCGCTCCCTCTGCATGCACACTGCAAAAAAAAGTAAAAAAATATGTGTTTCTATAGAATTAATTTCAATATCTAAGCATTCTTAAATCAAGAAGCATTTTCTAGACAAGCAAAAAGACTTGTTTTAAGAAATAATGTGCCAAAATTAGTCAGTCTGAACAATATACAAGGGTTAAGTGATGTACTGTAAGCTGATGATTGTTAAGTCTCTGTCGGTGCAGTATGAAAGGTCTTCAAACTGTCAATATGACATCCACCTGAGGACTATACAGCCTTGTGTTGTTTTTTTCTTCAGGACGCTGTTGGATGGATGCTCTGGAACTGGCTCTCAGCTGCTCCAGTCTGTCCAAGATGACGGCAAAGAGCTGCAGGGATGGAGATCTGAGCAGCTCCTCAGAGTCCTCACACATACTTCAGCTGCTGCAGTCCTCCGCGCTCACCGACCAGGAACTGTTACAGTGAGTTTGACCAAAGTCACTTTGAAAGCATGCCTGTCCATTTCGCAGTCATATTTCAAGCGCCTATGGGCAGCTGTTTCAAGCACCCAAGAGCAGTCAAAGCACACGTGTAGTACAAATCATGAGGTTCTGGACGTTGGTTTTATGGCAAAACAAAGCATTTTAACAGTGTCTAAAAATCACTGGTGTTGCCAAGCTAGCTGATCTCTTTTCATTATAACATGAATATATATATATATTAAAAATCACAATTTGCATCAGATACAATGTGATTTAAATACAATATCTGATGTTCATTAATGACTGTTTTGGCACACTCAAAATATGATTACTGCTGCTTGTTCAAGCTACCTGTTTAAAATGAGCTGAAACAACACAATTCTTGTCATTTCTTTGGCCAATTTATTTATTTTATGTTCAGTCTACTTAAATTTGTAAACCATTAAGTTAACTTAAGCATTTTGTGGTGGGACAACATGAAGGAATTGTGTTGGTCCAACTACCTGGTCCGGGGATTTGTAGTTCCCAGCATGCTTTGCGTGGGATTGAATTAAGAGAGGGAAATGTTGACAATAAAAGTAATCTTAGGTGTTTAAAGTTAGTAGAAAGACTTTTTAGAGTTTAATCTTCACTTTAGTTTGAAGATTTGAAGGATTTTCATGTAATGCTTTGAGTTTTGAGAGTTTATAAAATTCAAAAAAAAAAATTAACCTGATTCCTGGTGGCAAACATTTTAGTTTCATAATTGGAGTTACATTATTCTACAAAAAAAACTATTCTTTGCTATATTCATTCATTCATTTTCTTTTCGGCTTAGTCCCTTTATTAATCTAGGGTCGCCACAGCGGAACGAACCGCCAACTTATCCAGCATATGTTTTACGCAGCGGATGCCCTTCCAGCTGCAACCCATCACAGGGAAACATCCATACACACTCATTCACATTCATACACTACGGACAATTTAGCTTACCCAATTCACTTATATCGCATGTCTTTGGACTTGTGGGGGAAACCGGAGAACCTGGAGGAAACCCACGCCAACACAGGGAGAACATGCAAACTCCACACAGAAACATTATAAAAATAAATATTATAATTATAATAAGTGAATTTTATTAACTATTTTTAATCATTTAAAGGGAGATATTGTCTGGGTCAGTGTTGTACAGTTGTGGCCAAAATTTTGAGAATGATATAAATATTGGAAATTGGAAAAGTTGCTGCTTAAGTTTTTATAATAGAAATTTGCATATACTCCAGAATGTTATGAAGAGTGATCAGATAAATTGCATAGTCCTTCTTTGCCATGAATATTAACTTAATCCTGAAAAAAGCAGGCAGGTGTGAGCGCATCTGCACGCACGGTGAGGCATAGACTTTTGGAAGGTGGCCTGGTGTCAAGAAGGGTAGCAAAGAAGCCACTTCTCTCCACAGAAAACATCAGGGACAGATTGATCTTCTGCAAAAAGTGAATGGACTGCTGAGGACAGGGGCAAAGTCATATTCTCAGATGAAGCCCCTTTCCGAGTGTTTGGGGCATCTGGAAAGAGGCTTGTCCGGAGAAGAAAAAGTGAGCGCTACCATCAGTCCTGTGTCATGCCAACAGTAAACCATTCATGTGTGGGGTTGCTTCTCATCCAAGGGAGTGGGCTCACTCACAATTTTGTCCAAAAACACAGCCATGAATAAAGAATGGAACCAAAACACCCTCCAACAGCACCTTCTTCCAACAATCCAACAACAGTTTGGTAAAGAACAATGCATTTTCCAGCACGATGGAGCACCGTGCCATAAGGCAAAAGTGATATCCAAGTGGCTCGTGGAGCAAAACATTGAAATTGTCAATGGAAAACTAATATTTGTGTCATTCTCAAAACATTTGGCCACGACTGTATACTACAGCACAAAAACGTAGTAATCCGCCAGTACTTTTTAATTTTTTTTATTTTACAGATTTAATTCTAAATCTATTATTTCTTATTATAATTGTTATTTATTCATGCAATACATTGTTTCAAACCACTAAAATAAAATAAAAGTCACTTTGTAATTGCAATTACCATAAATAAACGGAAAAACTCCGTGAATCATGAAATACTGATCCTGTTAATTAAAAGATTTTTTTTTTTATTAGTGTATATGTGTGTATTGCTCACACAGCCTCTGATTATGCATACTTTTCTTTGCAAAAAAATCTACAGCAAACATTATAGGCTTGCTGCTTTAAAAGCGCATGATTCGATCACTGTTGAAATAATCTTTTAATCAACAGCTTGTAGAATAATTATTTATTAATTCAGCATAAACGACTATTAAATACAAATAAATGTATTAAGTAATTAGATAATCAATTCAAGTTTATTTGTGTAGCGCTTTTCACAATAGTCATTGTTTCAAAGCAGCTTTACAAAAGGTGCACGTTATTGTATTACAATCAAAATCAGAAACATTAAGGTTATTAGTTACCAGAACTTTATTATTTACTAATAACTTTAACTAGTTCACTAAATAAAGATGTAATCCTGTGACTTACAATACCGTTAAACTCAACAGTTTTCGATCGCTGACTTTACATTGGGATTAATATTTATTAGTAATTATTGGCATTCTCCACAATATACTCAAATGAGATTCAAATCGCAGGCTATTTTGCATATCTTTGAGGAAGTGGAATAGTATTGGTTTGCCAGGGATGGCTACAGCAATCATTTATGAATTCTAAGCCCCGCCTCCTTCTGGCCACTTTAAAAGCCCTCGTCCAATCAGCTTTGCCCTGAAGGTTTACGTGACAAGCAGAGGAGCAGGAAGAGATGAGGAGAATGTAAACGCAACACCACCACCATCAGCACAAACACACTCGAACATGCGCGCGCACACGAGACAGAGGAGCTGTTAAGCAGGAAAAACAGCTTTCCTGTGCAAACACCAATCCAAACAGGAACTACAGGGGGAAATCACTGTGTTTCAGACCTTTTTTTGTTGTTATTTTATTTTATTTATATTTTTTTACCAGTCCAGGAGTGTCAGGAATAAAATATTCTTGGCAAGGTAAGGCTTTTTGCTTGGCTTGCTGGTCATTCTAGCTGACAGCCGGCGGATCATGGACAAATGCTGGTTTTCCTCTGATCTCTGTGTGTGTGTGTGTGTGTGTGTGTGTGTGTGTGTGTGGTGGATATAAAATGATTATTTAATGTCATGCTTTTTTTTTGCTAATGCTCAGAATAATAATGCCAGACTTTTTTGTTGTTGTTGTCGTTGTTTATTAGTCAGATTCTATGGGCTTGCCTTTTAGAAAAGAGTTCATTGCCTAAAGCAGAAATGTAGGAAATAGCATTCACGCTTGTTTAATGAAGCCCTTGTGACCATGGTGACAGCCCTGTCATTCAAATTATCCGTGAAGATGATCATTGTGCGGCCTGCTGTTGCTTTGGCAACTGTTGACGCAATTTAGGAGGGAACATGTTCAATCCTGAAATGAAATTCAATGTAAATAGTTCATATTCACTCATTAGGATGTAGTTTTTAATAGAAATATTAAGAAGTAATAAGGGCATGTTTAGAAGTAAATAGGTCAATGATAAAGTGCCACGTTGAGCTGTCTGCATCAATTAAAAAAGCAAAAATAATTTGATATAGAAATATATTAATGTCTGTTTTGAATGGCTTTTGTGGAAAATTAAATGTCAATTTGGATGACAAAGTGTTTAGTTGAAATTAAAGGTAAAAGTTTAGAATAAGTAACCCGTTTCATTTGTACTATATATATATAATAATATTAAATATTTAATGAAGGGATTGGTTTAAAAATTTAATGAGACATGGCAACCTATGATCACATACTTTGAAAAAACTGAAGACTCTCTCCTTTAACTGATCTATATAAATAAATTTGTGTAGACAGGTTTAAATGTGATCACTAATATTAAAAGTATGTAGAAGACCACTATAAACATGACAGATTATTGATTTGTATTATCATGTAGGTATTAATTTATTTGAATTATTTTTACAGTTGATGTTGTCCAACTGCAAATGTATACAATACTGTAAAGGTTTTTTTATTTCTTTTCTTTTCTCTCTGTTGTCATTTTATTTGAATTTAACTTGTTTGTTAATTTATTTCGGCGGCAAGGGTTATTATGGGAAAAATACAACCTTGATTGTACAAAATATTTTGTTAAAACTTCACAAATCACAAAACAGAAACACAAATAAAATATAAAAAAATAATAATAATGTATGTATAATAATGTTTTTTAATAATCAATGTATAATAATATATATGAATTATAAACTATAATTCATAAAATAAAAATAAATACATGATTACATGATTAATAATATTAAATAACGTGTGTGTGTATATATATATATATATATAATTTTATTATTCATTCATTTTCATTTCGGCTTAGTCCCTTTATTAATCTGGGGTCACCACAGCGGAATGAACCCCCAACATATCCAGCATATGTTTTACGCAGCGGATGCCCTTCCAGCTGCAACCCATCACTGGGAAACATTTTATTATTACTTTTTATTATAATTACATATAATATAACATTTATTAAATTTAATAGTAATAACATTGTGAAATTAATTATAGTTGAATAAAGATCTCATATTAGATTTTATTAGCTATTTGAGCTATTTTTTATTGCTACATTTTGATCCTAAATATTAAATATTTAAATAAATAAATATCTTTTAATATGTTGTCAAATAATTCTTGTTCTAAGATAAAAAACAAATTAACCATTGTCACTCGAAGTTATATATTTTAAGTTGTTTTCTTTTTTAATCATAGGTTAATATATACATGTTATGATTTGTGTGTGTGTGCTTGCAAACCTTCTTTTTGGCAGAAAATGTATCCATCACATTTATTTTGTTTGTTTGATTGTTTTTTAAAAGGTTGAATGACTCCATGTTGGAAAATAATATGGAGAACGATGCCAACTCCGACAAATCAGAGAGGGAGGCACATGAAGACTCGGATAATGCAGCCAATGAAAACGGAGGCCGATTGACGGAGGAGAGTGACATAGACCAATCGGATGACGTCTGCCTCCAGGCAACGGGGTTTGTTGAAGAAGCCCATGAAGAGATGGGAGAGGTGATAATTGAATATGGATTGATCACAGTCTCTGTTTGTTCTCAATGAGTTGCTTTGTTTAACCAACGCTAAGTTAATTATCTTTTTTACTTATGCAGTGAAACAATGATAAACTGTATGGCAACCAAATTAAAATGTGACCCAAGTACACTGTAAAAATCCATAAATTAGCAGTCTGTATTTTGTGATTCATGTTTTATTTATTTTTTTATTTTCCCCTATTTATTTATGCTTTTGAAACTTTTAACCTTAAAAAGTAATAAGAAAAAAGACTTTATTTGAAGTTTTTATGAAAACAATAGTGTACATCATGTTAACAAAATTATTTCAGTGTTATACCAACAAGAACATGCACCAAAACACTAGCAAATAATACAGCAATTATACAGCACCATAGAAAAATCTCAGCCAGACTAATGAAATAAGAAACAAAATAGAATGACACGTAAAAAGGGAGGAGAAAAAAAAATATTACAGAAAAAAATTACAGCGACATTGTAAACATACACAGTGCTCAGCATATATGAGTACACGCCATTTTGAAAATGAATATTTTTCTCAATTTCTCAGTGAATATGGGTAATATATATTGGTGCATTTGAACAAAACAGATTTGTTAAACAGATATATTTATTAAAATAATATTTTAATCACAGAACATCTTTAGAAATGGAAAGATAACACATTTAAATTCATGTAAAATACTGCAAAAAAGAATTACAAACTACAAAATTAAAAATTTTACAACAATTTTATATATTTTTTGTCTCTCTTGATTTTTACTGTTTTTGAACATTTTATTTAATATTTTTCCCTGACATATAAATTTGGGCTACTAATTTTTGAACCGTTATTGTAAGTTATTTTGTTAGATAAGCTCCAGATTTGGCTTCAGCACTGACTAAACTAATGTATATGCACAAATATAATATTGTAAAGCATCCTATAGAAAATATCAATTTAAATGAAAGATTTGTGGGGGGTGTACTCATATATGCTGAGCACTGTACAGTACAAAAGAAAGGGGCCCCATTTTTTATCATACATCTTCTGTTTGCCAAATCTAGAGAACCGTAACCTTTCCAACTAGAGGGCTGAAACCATTTCAGCTAACCATTTAAAAAAACTAGGTGTCTTGGATTTCCACTCCATCAGAATCACTATCTTGGCCAGCACCATGCCAAACTTAAGGGGGAGTTGTTGATGTTTAGGCCATGAACATGGTCAGGCCATGGTCTGAACATCCAAACAATGCTAATTCCACATCAATTTTAATGTCCATTTCAAAAACCTGAGAATAAAGTCTGAAGATACTTTTCCAAAATTCAGATACTTCTGGACAAGACCAGAATATATGACCATAGGTCCCGACCGCGCATTTGCATCTATCACACAAAGGAGAGATAGACAGATACAGCTTATTAAGTTTGGCTTTAGTATAGTGTAATCTATGCATCACTTTAAACTGTATGAGCTGTAGTCTTACATTTATAGAACAAGAGTGAATACGACTCAATCCCTTCTCCCAAGTAGAGGACGAGATGCCAGTTCCTAATTCCCTCTCCCAAGAATCTTTAAGCAAAAAAACAAAAAAGACTTTTATTGACATCTTTATGTTTAAAGTGATATACTGTATTGTCTTAGTTGGTGTTGTAAATTATGGTACAACAATCTTGTAATAAACAGCCAGTACATTTTCGGTTATTTTACAGACTTATTATTTCTCTATATTTCTGATATGTTATATTATTTGAAACTAAATACTAAAATGTCAATAAAGGTCACTTTGTTGAACTGTAGTTCAATTTTCAGCATCGGAAGTTGACAGAGCAGAGATCTCAGAGATCCCATTATGCAATTCACAACCATAAATAAACCTAAAACATTTGTGAAGCACAAAATACGGACACTGTTAATTAACAGATACTTTTTTTTTTAAGAAACTAAGAAACAAATAGTATTTTTGGCAAATTGACATGAAGTTGTCTAAAAAAATCAATGATGGATTTTATTTAGCCAAAACTGGCAAAACATTTTATTAAAAAATGGCTTCCGATAATAATATATTGTTTATACAATTTCAATAATTACAAATATTACTCCAAGTTTAATTCTTACAATAATTGTCATATTTAATGAAATACACATAGTGTAAGCAGTAAATTAATTTCTGTGATGTAATTGTCGCAAAGTAGTTGCTCATTTGAGCATATAATAATAATAATAATAATAATAATAATAATAATAATATTAATAATAATGCTAATAATAGTAAAATTGATGCATCTTTTGCCTATTTATCATTTATAATTTTTTATTAAATTCATTCATTCATTTTCCTTCGGCTTAGTCCCTTTATTCATCAGGGGTCGCCACAGTGGAATGAACCGCCAACTTATCTAGAATATGTTTTACACAGCGGATGCCCTTCCAGCTGCAACCCAGTACTGGGAAAACTGGGAAAAATCCATACACACTCATTCACACACATACACTAGGGCCAAATTAGTTTATTCAATTCACCTATAGCGCATGTATTTGGACTGTGGGGGAAACCAGAGCACCTGGAGGAAACCAACAGAAACACAGGGAGAACATGCAAACCCAGAAATGCCAACTGACCCAGCCAGGACTCGAACCAGCGACCTTCTTGCTGTGAGGCCACAGTGCTAACCACTGAGCCACCCTGTTGCCCTTTTTATTAAATGAAGTTTGAACATTTAAATTATTTATGGGTCTGAGCGCAAAGGCTTTTTTTTCTGGAATCATATCCAGTTTTGCATTTTATAAATGAGGCCTTGTTCTATTTAGTTCCCAATATGGTGGCAGCTATATGACATCACATGACCTGCTGAGTAGTCCTCACTAAAGAGGGTGGGTGAAAGGTAACTAGTTAATATTTAATGGCTATAGAACTTATCACTGGAGTCACAATGAAAATTTTAGTAGTTTGTATGGCATTTTTTCATTCACAGGACTGCTTAAAGCATATCATCATAAAACTAAAGATTGACTGTACTGTAGGTGTGGGGTTAGGCATTCGTTACAATGAAGATTATAATTGTCAGAAGTTAGGGCTTGTGATTGTGGAAGAAAAGGAAATAGTCAGTTCCATCCAACCCTTTGGTCTAAGATTTCTGCTTTACAGTTTTGAATTTGGACTTAGAAATTGGAAATTTAGCTTGAACTGTCAAATACAATGAAAGTAATGCCAAAATGGCTGTTGAATATCCACATGAACACAGTCAGAATGCCTTAAGTGAACAAATACAGGATCAATATATTGGATCCATGCATGTTTCTAAAAGTGACAGCATCCTAATACTCCTGTCTATGCAGTCTAGGTTTAATTTAATAACCAAAAATGTTATGGTACTGCATTCCAGTTTTTTTAATGTGTTTTTTTGACAAATGACTTTTAACTACATATACTTGGCACACCAGTATTTAGCATTTTAATGAAAGCAAGTATTTGTAATTTGTAATACCTTTTTTTTGCATTGTCATACTCACTAAAGACTTACACAGTACTGCCTTTTAACAGTACTGTGCCATAAACTTACACATACTTTTAAACTCAAGTTAAGCATCAACTTTACTTGAATTTGACATACACCCAGTCAGATTATGAAGCTGAGACTACATTAGTATTTTTCATTGAAATGAACAAAAATAAATAAAAGAATGGTATACATTTGCAACAGTCTATAACACTTGGAACTGATACTGATGGATCTGAGCACAAACGTTTGTACATTCACTGAATTCAGGAATCAAATCCTGTTGCATGAGCATTTTATAATGTAAATGCTTGTTTTGTTTAGTCCCCATTATGGGGCAGCCATTTTGAGATCACATGACCACCTGAGAAGTACTTACTATACAGGGTTGGGGAAAATTCTCTAAATAGACAATCATAAATAGGATTACAGTATATAATAGTACAGGCACTGTGTATGAAATTCAGCATTATGCCACAGTAAAAAACAGTTTAAGCTAGCGAACTTCTGTCGCACAGTGCTGTGAAAAGGGGTGGGATTAAACAAGATGATTAGACATTTAAAAACATTTAAGAAATTTTTGATTTCTGTACAGAGAGGTCATGTTTTGATCTTCGATTGGTTTCAAGGAATCACGTGATCTGATTTCGCAGGTCAGAGTTCACCAAGCTTGAACTTTGCAATGCGGCAAACTGTGAAACTTGTTGAATGAGCTATTGCATTTGTGGTCTGTCGCATTCCCTTGCTTATGAATGGAAGTCTATGGGGCGAAAAGTGCAGGGTGACCGAGGCTTTAGAAATATGAACTTTATTCCCAATTTTGAATGCCTATAGTTACTTTTCATCCACCCCATATTTCACTATCCTGCTTAATCTTGGATATCCATTGGAGTTGCATTGGAGCGTAGTACAAACTGTCCTTAAAGAGATAGAACACCCAAAAATGAACATTTCCTCATCATGTCCTCATACACAAAAAGGATTTCATATTTCCAGATTCAATAGTAGCAAAGGCAGCATTAGAAATATGGACTTCATTAGTCTGATGATGCCTGAAAGCATCGAAGCATTTAATTTTTGTGTGAATTGTGACTTCAGATGTTCTTCAGATGAGACTACTGTTGTATTTTATCCATTTAAATGTTCAAAATAATAATAATTAGCATCCATTTGCTACAGTCTATAACACTGGGGACGTTTTACATTCACAGGTACATGTATGCATTTAGTAGATGCTTTTATCCAAAATGGATTACATTAAATTCAAGGTATACTTATATATTTTTTATCCTCTTGTCATTATAGGCTGGCGAGGCATCCCAGGTCGAGACGGTCTCAGAGGAAAATAAGGGTTTAATATGGACTCTCCTAAAGCAGTTGAGGCCGGGGATGGACCTTTCGAAAGTGGTTTTGCCAACATTTATCCTGGAGCCACGTTCATTTCTGGACAAG
Organism: Danio choprae; assembly: GCA_903798125.1. NCBI lineage: Eukaryota > Metazoa > Chordata > Actinopteri > Cypriniformes > Danionidae > Danio > Danio choprae. Next base: position 6,051,509 of record CAIGQW010054506.1, read on the forward strand.
CTGTCAGATTACTACTATCACGCCGACCTGCTGTCGAAGTAAGCACCTTGTTAGCAGCACTACTGCGACAAACCATGCTGTACTATGAATAGATAATAGTCATGTTTATTTTTGTTTCAGGGCTGTGACGGAGGAGAGTCCATACTGCAGGATGAAGCAGGTCTTGCGCTGGTATTTGTCAGGTTTCTACAAAAAACCAAAGGCAAGTTCAGTGAACTGCTAATTAATGGATTGAGAATTATAAACAATTTTATAGCTGCCTATAGCAAGTAGATTTTGGGATGTCACATAAAAATAATTAGATGGTGTTACAAAGCGGATGTTGACAATAGACGTGCGGATCCAAATGCAGGCTTTATTAACAGAGAATAGTTATGCAGGCAATGGTCAAACACAGGGGTACACGGGTACATACAGGCAAATCCAGAAGCATAGTCAGGTCACAGGCAAATGATCAATACAGGCAGCAGACAACGTAAATGAGAGAACAAGGCAAGGGTCAGACACGGAAAGAGTAGAAGAACGCTTCGTAATGTTGCAGGGTAACCAAACAAGACTCAGCCATGAGAGTTTCACAGTGAGGTGTTTATATAGTCTGTGTATTAGTCTTGAGCAGTTCTCAGCTGTGTGTGTGTGTGTGTGTGTGTGTGTGTGTGATCAATGGAGAACCGGAACAGGTGTGTGTGCGTGCGTGCGAGCGTGCGTGCATGCGAGCGTGTGTGTGGGTGGTGCCTGAAGGGAGTTGTGGTTCATATGGTGGCAGAATTGTAATGGAAGTGAGTGTTCTCCAGCGATCTATGAGGTTAGATGGACAAGGTAGATAATAACTGCTCCAAAGTTTGGTATAACTAAAATTTGGCAATGTTTTAAAAAATAATAATAATAATAATCTTTTGCTCACCAAGGTTGGACTCTATTGATCAAAATGTACAGTAAAAAGGGTATTGTTGGAAATATCATTGCTGTTTAAAATAATGGTCACACTTTGCAAAAAGGTATCATTAGTTAATGTTAATGTATTTACTAACATGAACTAAGAATGATGAATACTTGCTTATTTGCTTGCATTTGACTAATAATGCATTATTTACAGTAATTATAGTATTACAGTATTTACATTTACATTTAGTCATTTTTAAAAAATTACAAAGTGACTTACAATTGAGGAGGCATTCAGCAATTCAACTAGAAGAGGCAATACACACAGGAAATGCTAATTATACAGAAGAACTGTTATAACAAAGAACAAAGAATTAAGTGCTAGAGTAAGGAGGGGGGTTGTTTTTTTGTTTTGTTTTAGAGAGAGAGAGGAGTATTTCTACAGCTGGTTTGTCAAGCCCACTCACCTGTGTGAAGCACACTTCATAAATGCACAGTGTTTTTATCATATATAAAAATGGAGTGATTGTAAGAACGTGTCTGGTGCAAATGTGCAAAACTGGTGCAAGTGTCGGTTAAAGTGTCAGAGAGATGAAAGAGTGTTTTCTACATGTGGTTTGTCAAGCCCACTCACCTGTGTGAGGCACACTCAGAATTGCATAATGTTTTGAGGTTGTCATGTGGTGTGGTGGGGGAGAGAAGAGGGGGTTCCTGGTTTGTTCACAGGGGTTTTCAATTTGAGATTGTGGAAACATTTCAGCATATCAGGCAGACAGTAGAGCAGTAATAGAATGTGGTTGTAGTTCTGATTAAATGTAAACAGATGCTTTAAGAGCAGTTATTTGAAACAGAAGTCACACTATAAATGCCTTAATGGTCACTGTTATACAGAAAGTACTGTATTAATTTTTTAAAAATGAATATAATTAGGTTTATATTTACAAATGTGCATTTCTTATATCTTTCAGGGGCTGAAAAAACCCTACAACCCTATTCTAGGAGAGATGTTTCGATGCTGTTGGCTGCATCCACAAACAGACAGCTGTACATTTTACATAGCCGAGCAGGTAAGACTAGAATTAACTGTTTGGACTTCTTAATAACTGTCCACAGTCCAAAGACATTCGCTATAAGCGAATTGAATAAACAAAATTGGCCGTAGTATGTGTGTGTGAATGCGAGAGTGTATGGGTGTTTCGCAGTACTGGGTTGCCGGAATAGCTGGCGGTTCATTCTGCTGTGGCAACCCCTTATAAATAAGGTACTAAGCCGGAGGAAAATGAATGAATGAATAATGCAAGCGATATGTTCTTGAACATTAAGGGACAGTTCACACAGAGCACATTTTGCCATTCCAATGCCCTTCTTTTATATTTTTTTTATGTAAACACATGCTTTGTGGACATCTGATGGTCTCACATCTTTTGCGTCACCTTGCACAAGAGCACTGAGTTTTTAGACCCTGTGTCAAGTAAAAAAATATATATATATTTTTTATACGCATTAAACTCATCAATGTCGGTTCCAAAGCAGTGGACCAATCAGAACTCGGAGGAGGGGCAAGCATTGCAGCTGTTTACAAGCTCTTAAAGCGGCTGTGTCCAAATATCCACACGCTTTACTAGGGCTGGGCAATATGACAAACATTGATAATGATAACTATATTATAATATATATATACCATTTCTGTAAATTCAATAAATTATTAGTCTGTGTGTGTGTGTGTGTGTGTGTGTGTATATATAT